>CM019149.1:102954693-103245430 GCA_009733165.1 Naja naja | reverse complement strand
TGATGACAGCTGCGGGACTATGACTCAGTTGGTATCGGCCTTCCGGTGCATTGGTATGGCAACAGGAACCATTGAAGGGTTCTAGTGTGGAACCGGGCCCAAAGGATAATAAAAATACAAGAAATCAGTTTTCCCAATAATTTAGAAAGGAGACATAGTTTTACCCTCCTAACAGAACTGATCTGAAGAACTAATTCCCTGATGCTTTCATGTCTGTCTGAAGATAAAAAGACTCTGCCTTCTATGGTGCCAATAATGGTGCCTAGATGAGTCAGTCTGGTGGATGGAGTTAAGTGACTTTTTGACCAATTTATTGAGAATCTGTGCTGTTGCAGGGTTTGGAGTGCAATGTGAGTGTCCCGATTTGCTTGTTGAACAGAAGATGCTAGTAGTAGTATATCATCTAGGTGGCATTGAAGACGGATAGACCTGTCTCTCAAAGATGCTGCCAAGGCAGTCAAAACCTTTGTAAAGGTTCGGGGAGCAGATGCATGGCCAAAGGGAAGGGCAGTATATTCATAATGTGCTTTGTTGTAGCAGAAACGGAGAAAGTTGGAGTGTGAGGGTCTGATTGGGATGTGTAAATATGCCTCTGTGAGATCTATTGAAGTAAGAAAGTTGCGGCGTCTGATACCAAGCAAGATAGATTGGAGGGTGGTCATTTTGAATTTTCGATAAACTAAGAATTGGTTTAAGCGTTTTAAATCCAGGATTGCCCGCCATCCCCCCGAGCTCTTAGGGACCACGAAAAGATGGGAGTAAAAACCCTGTCCCTGATGACAGGGAGGGACTGGCTGTATGGCCCGGATTTGCAGTAAATGCGTAATGGTTGTTTCCATGAGAGACCTTTTCTTTCTGTGTCTGGAAACAGGGCACCTCATGAAAAAGTCTGAGGCTGAGGGTTATGAGCCTGAGATGTAGGAGGTATCATTAAAGGAGAGGAAGCCTGGACTGCACCTTGGGTATGCTTTGCTACCTGCCTTTCTAAGGCTTGATGGTGTCTACGAGCATCCTTTTCTGCTGCTTTAGCGGGCTTTTTGGACCTTAGGGCCTGCTCTAGATTTTGGGTTATAATTGCTTGCCATAGTAACTATTTGTGATTAAAAGAGTACGAGGCTGTACTGACATAAAAAACAATGAGAGAATTGTTTTTGATGGTTGGCACACCCACGAGCCTGCTCCCTAAAGGGGCAGAGGATCCTGTAAATAAAGTCATCCTGTGTGAATTTTTTTTTTGAAATTTGTGAAGTATGAAGAAATTATATACAAGGTATTATATATATATATATATATATATATATATATATACACATATATATACACACACACACACATATACATACATATACATATACATACACACACACACGCAAGGTAGTATAGATACAAGGTATTATATATATATATATATATATATATATATATGGGGGTTTTTTTGAAATTTTTTTTATATAATAATAACAATCAACAATGATTAGAACAAACAACCTTGGGTTTTTTTTTTTGGATTCAATTCCAATTTGGGATCAGAACACCCCCCAGACCAGGCCACAGTTAGGGGCAAGCAGGTCTGCAACTGATAATATGCTCAGTTGGGCTGTAACAGTGCCTGTGGAATAGCCAATGATTTATAATAGTGCCTTATGCTGAAGAGCAGAAGGTAGGGATTATAAGACCCCAGTCCCCAAGGAGGGAAAAAACCACAGGGGAAAATATCACTCACAGGAATCAAGATGATCTTGCACTTTGCAAACATTAAAATGGCGGCTGCCTCGTGTCGCAAGAGAATTAATACAGCCAAAACACCGCCCGGCCTGCTGGCAGCAAAACCGATCAGCGGGGAGGTGCAGGGTCTAAACCTCTCTGCCCTCAGGGTGTTCTGAGGGGGAAGCCTCATGGCAAGTCTTTTTTATCTTCTTATTACTTTACTTTATTATTTTATTTTATTTTATTTATTTATTTATTTTATCAGTTCCTCCAACCTCAGAAATTAGCTCTTCAAAATGGCTGACTATGACGCGCTGTGAAAACGGCTGGCTAGATCGGGAGATAAGCCTTCGTAACTACGCTTTTTTTTTTGAGCGACCAGAGCAACAAATGAAGGAAAAAAAGGTGTGGTTCCTTTTGCTAGGGGAATCATGTAATGGATCGGCCTGGTGGACAAGTGGATAAGCCGACACATGGAATGAGGCCTCTGCCTTGCTCTGCTCGAGTGCTTGTCTGAGCCAACCCCGGAATGCCTAATACCTCGGGATATGATTAGAGGGAAAAAATTTTGTATACTGGACTGAATCAGGAAAAGGAAAGGATGAAAGGCACTGCTCCGACCAGGAGAGAGGTAACCACCACAGCCTGTCTCTAGAAAGGCTGAGTTAAAACTGGGGATGCTAAGGAGGAGTCTCGTGGAGGAGGGGGAGCGTCCTCAATTTTAAGCCCAGCCTTCCATGAAGTGACTGAAGCACCTCCCATCACTGGATGCTCTGAGCAGCTCATAGAAGAAATAACACCCTTTGCAGTCAATAATTAAGAATTAATGATGAAGTCAGGTAGATTTCCCAGGATTGGGTATTCCACTCAGCCACCAGTAACTTGCTTTTCTGCAGCGCATTGATTGGAGAATCCACACTCAGTTGACACATGCCTTTTTGCTCAGAGATTGAGTCCTCAATGTTTTGCCACACCTCTCCGTCAACCACCACTGTTCCAGTTTTCAACTCAGTCTTGGCCTGATAGGGACATGGCAAAGATTGGCTCAGAAAAATTAGACAGAAAGACGCCGGATTCTTCATCGACACGGAGAATTAGTTGGCAGGTTTACAAGCAAAGTGCAGTCATAGGCTTTTACTAATTGAGATAGAAATACAGGTTCAGATGGCAATGAGGTATCCTTAAAGGATGGTTCCCTGGTTACCATAGCACTTAGCAATAGCACTTAGACTTATATACCGCTTCACAGTGCTTTACAGCCCTCTCTTAAGTGGTTTTTCAGAATCAGCATATTGCTCCCAACAATCTGGGGCCTCATTTTACCCATTTCAGAAGGATGGAAGGCTGAGTCATTTTGAGCAGTGAATTTTTAGTTAGATATTGTGTTCTGGTTGTAATGGTTGTAATCATTTTGTAATGCATCATTATGTTTCTTATAGACTTCTATAACCTTGAGCCTGGTGAGATTCGAACTCCAAATTGCAGGCAGCCGGCTGTCAGCAGAAATAGCCTACAGTACTGCACTCTTAACCACTGCGCCACCATGGTTCATCAATTAACTATCTCAGTCCTTAACAGTGTTGGGTTGCTGGTTTGTTTTGTAATGGAGCACATGCAACTCTTTGGCATCTGAGACATTTGTAGTTTTGCTGGGATATTGTAGATGCAGGTCTTGTAGCTTACATTCAAGTTGCAAAGTATCAATAGCATGATTTCTCTTCAAGCATTCATTAAAGAAAAGGTTTGCTATTTCAATAACTATAACTGTGTAACTCAATAAACTGTAATTCTTGATAAGAATGTTTTGACAGTAGATCCCGGGAGGTCTAATACGTGATGCTTAACTAGTTTCCCTTGGAACAGTAAATCATGTTTTGGCTAATAAGCTCTTCGACAGTTAATATCCGGAATAGATAAATAGCATTTTGAGCAGTGAATCTTTAGTTAGATATTGTGTTCTGGTTGTAATGGTTGTAATCATTTTGTAATGCATCATTATGTTTCTTATAGCCTTCTATAATTTTTCATTTTGTTTTATCCATACTTCCTATTTACTAACATTTAGTACGTGTTAATTTTGACCCCATTGAATTGGAACCTTCGTCTACTAAATATTATTCAAACATAATGCATTTTTAGGGGACAGACCTCAAAAGCAGGCTTTCTTGGTGGCACACCTGTCTCTTTGGGACAAACAGCAGCATCATGCCCTCCAGATAAGTCCTTCTTCTCTCCTGATCTTTTGGAGTCACATTCCATGAAGCATGTGAAGCATGTTTTTAATCTATATTTAACTAGCTATTATAAAATGTTATTGTTATTAGTTTCACATTTTCATTTTGATTCCAGCTGTTTTATAAGTTTTAATTTCTGGGATTTAAACATTTGTAAAAAACATTTCTTTTTCCACATTTTGGTAGCTAGGGTCTATAGATGTGGATGGGTTATCAGTCTAGGGCAGTGGTGTCAAACTCAAGGCCTGCGTCCCGCATCCGGACCATGGGGTGTTTAAATCTGGCCCGTGGGACCAGCCTGGAAATAGCAAAGGACTGGCCTGCGATGCCTCTGGCAGTCAAAATAAGCATCTCCCATGCCCCATTTTGGCCAGCACAGTGCTGCAGGAGGTGTCTGTCCCATCACTCCTCCCCCAAGCCGGCCTGCGGAGAACTACAATGCTGATCCAGCCCTTGAAGACATCCAGTTTGACACCCCTGGTCTAGGAGATAAGTTGACAAAGTTATTTCACAGTATGGGTTTTCCATCCTGTATTTACTCTCAACTTTCTCCCAGGCAAGGGAAATTTTAAGCAGGGAGTTTTGAACATCAGTTCCAAATTGACATGGTTTTACTGATTAAAAACATCTTTATATTGGTTGGCTAAGAACAAAATTGTTTTACAATTTGAAAAATACCTGTCAATGAGTTTGGCACAATTCTTAAGAAGGGCCTATGCTAAAGCAAGATTTGAGTTACTGGATTCCATCACCAAATATGGGCACTTCCACCATCTGCCGTCATGAGAGGATGTGTATTTATAATACCCCAGCTATCAAAGATATTGTGCATGTCTTGTTTGACTGTCAATGTATACATCTAATGTATACATTGTGAACAGAACTGCTAAATTTATACTTAAGACAGTTCAGCTAAGAACCCATTATATAGAATAAAGATCAGGACATAAAGATGTTATATTTATTTGGATTTTGCATTTGCCACATATCTATTTTATTACTGTATTATTTGTATCTATTTTATTCTGGAGTTAGATCCTGTACAGTATTTCAATGTTTGTATAGTAGTAAGACTAATCAATTAATAAAAATAAAGAAAAAGAAATAGGAAATAATAATAATAAAATAAAAATAATATGTAGTATATAAATAATAATCTTGATAGTATAGGAGTACCGTATTTTTTGGTGTATAAGACGCACTCCCCCCAAAAGTGGGTGGAAATGGCTGTGCGTCTTATACAGCGAATGTTGCCAAACCTGTTCTGATCGCTGCCTGGAACAGGCCGAGAATAGGACATGCAGAGGCTGAAAATGGGGTGTGTGGAGGCTGAAAATGGGGTGTGTAGAGGCCAAAACCGGGGTGTGGAGGCCGAAAATGGGGTACGCAGAGGCAGCAATAGGTGATGGAGATCCCTGCAACCTGAAACAGCTGATTGTCCGGAGGCCAATCCAAATGACAATCAGCTGCTTGTGCTAATTAGGCAGTGCTGAAGCTGACCAGGCTGTTTGCTGTTTGCTGCAAGGAGGCAAATTGCTGGGAGGCAGAGGCAGATTTTTTTTTCTTGTTTTCCTCCCCAAAAGCTAGGTGAACCTTATACTTCGGAGCGTCTTATAGTCCGAAAAATATGATACATTACTAACTGGATATTTTTTGTTTGACATAATGTTATAAATTGTAAAATTATAAGGTCGGTAAGAGTTGATTCTGTCTCTGATGCAATGCAGCTTACTTTCTTGCTTTGACTCTTGTAAAATTCCCTTGTATTGCATTGTTTCTGCTTAAGAGGAAGCGGTGTTACAACTCAGGCAGTCTAATTTGAACATCAGAATTGTAGAGTAAGAGTTTAATGGATTTTAAAAGATTGTGGAGCAGTTTCACATTTTTTCCTCACATACCTGAACGAAAGCTCATGCATTTTTCAAATAGCAGGAAAAAAACACCCCCCTAACTATTTTTAGATGATGTGTCTTCATGAGGAAGCTTAAATTTGTCCTCAGTTGTTGTACTTTTAAAACAATGTCTTCTGTTGTCTTCTGGCAGACAAATAGTTTGCAATACCTCATTCATGTTGAAATTGTAAAGGGTTGGTTCTGTACAGGGAAGTATGATCCTGTCAAACTAAAGATGCTTCTTTCTGTGGAACTGGATGGCTTTTGAAACTAAACCTACTCCCATTTTGCTGGGATCAAACCTTTCCTGTTTAGGCCCTAAGTTTCCAGACACTGCGATAGCACCTCAGTGGGAGTCATCTTTTTGCCTGAGGTTGAAATGTAAAACTGGGTAACACCAGCAAACTGTAGATTCTTGACCATATTGATTTGCCCAACAGCTGCATGTAGATGTTAAATAGGAACAAGGAGAGTGTTGAGAATTCATTACTGTCCTGGCCCAGCCCCTGGTCACCTCCCTATATAATATCTGACACATTCTTTGCAAAGCATACCAGGTGTCTGGAAAATTACCATGCTTGTTATTAATCACATCTTCACTTTCAAAAGTTCAATAGACCTATCAGTAAAGCACAGGGATGCAAATTGATTTAAACTGTGAGAGTTGCTCTTCTGGTTTTGTCCCAAGGGAGGGCAATAGAATTTTTCTGCTGTCTCTGCTGGGACTGGTTTTTGCATAGCTCTTGCCTTTGAATGTTTTCATTATTTTGAAAAGGGAGATAGCTATATTCTCATACAGGCTGCTAAGAGTGTCCAGGAAATGGGCATGACTCCTCCTACTGACGTCATAGAGCTGGGTCTGCCAATCAGCCTTAGCTGCTCGCCATCTTTTGACTCAGCTCTTGACTTAGAGCTTAGTCTCTGGAAGACAGTCTGAGCTTCGCATGAGTTTAAAAGAGTTTAATTGATAAGGGTTCTTTCCCTCGTTTCTGCTGCTGCTGCTCCCCCGGCTGGGGTTGAGAAAAGGCTTCAGAAGGGCGGGATCTGTCTCTGGCAGTGTCGAGCTTCAGCACTGCCTCATTGAAGGCTGGCTGTACAGGGAGAGTTCTGATTAGCCTCCCATTCAGCCCGAAGATCGAAAGTGCTGCCGCGCTGCCGCCGTCTCCCCTGCTTCACAGCTGACTGGGGTCGATTTCACCGCCTTCGCAGCTGTTCAGGGCTAGCTTGAAAGCAGCTCAGGGCTGGCTGGCAGGACCTTTGAGCTGTGAGAGCATTGAGGCTGTTTCTGGGCTGCTGCACTGGCGGGCGGCCAATTTGAGATGGTTTTCATTTTCGTTTTCTCCTTAGTGAATACTGATCGGGTCTCACAGCCTTAGAGCTCATTTGGCTCTTGCTACAGGCTGCACTTAACGTGGGGAAGCTCTCAGCGCCTCCTGTGTCTGTCCTGTTGGCGTAATGGAGAAGGAAGCCTCACATGCAGCCTCCATGGAGCCAGAAAAACTTTGTGATCCTCCAGCCCCTGTTAAGACAAGGAAAAGACAAAGGCATTCTACAAACAGAGAAGTGGCTGCTAAGATCAAAACCAAAGCCGTAGCTCCAAAAAAGACTCCCAAATCAGAGCTTCGGGCTGAGAAGAGAAGACATACTGCTTTGGAAAAGCAGTTTGAAAAGACATTGGCGCAGAAGAGAGATCAGATTCATCAGTTCTCCCAGTCTGGGGAGCTGCAGGTTTGCCCTGATATGTCTGCAAGGGGCGGGGGGGTGGTGGCCTCTACCTCTGCTAGTCACCTTTTAGATTGGTCTCCTGAGAGAGTGGAGGGGGAGCATATGCCCCAAGACTTGAGTAAGAAGGGTCCTTCTTCCAGACAGGCATCCTGGGACCAGGCCTTCCCTTCCATTGGGTCACTCGGTACAAGCAGGTCACAGGCCTAAGCCATCAGCTTCAAGAAAGACCCCCGGCCCCTGATTCCAGGGCTCACCAGATCTTAAAATAATTGCGCTGCGGAATTTATGGCTGATGCGACCTTGGACTCAGCCAAATTCCGCTCCAGGGCTATGGCTTCCTCGGCGCCAGGCGACTTCCTTTGGCTATGGAACTGGCAGTTGGATGCGAGGTGCAAATGGAAGTTGGCATCGCCCCCTGCTTGGGGATAAGTCTGTTCGGGAGGCTCTGGAGCCTTATTTGGTCAAACCAAGACAAGAGAAAAGTTTTTTTTTTAAATTATATGCCGCCCTTCGAAGACTCAGGGCAGCTTACCATTTTTGGGATACAACCCAATGCGCTCAGCAATAGCCTTCATTCCATTGTATATGCCTGCATATTACTAGGGCTTTTGCCTTCCCCCAGCGGCATTTTTACAAAGCCAGCTTATTGCCCCCAACAATCTTGTGTCCTCACTTTACCTCCCGCCGAGGGATGGAAGGCTGAGTCAACCTTGAGCCTGGTGGGATTCGAGCCTGCACTAATTGCAGGCAGCTGGAATTAAGTGCTAGGCGTTTAACAGCCTGCACCACCAAGGCTCTCTCTACGGCAGGGAAGATGTCGGAATATCCTCCCAGTCCGACATCGCACCAGCCACATTCAGATCTGAATCCACATCGCGATTCTCTAGAGGCCAGAGATCGTTCCCTCAACGCCAAGATCAATGTCCTGGGGCTTCAGGCAAGCAACAACAGGCCTTGGGTAAACAGCCCTTTTGAGGGGGAGGAGGTTGTTCGTTCCATCGCTCGAAGTAAAGAGGCGGTTGACCCCCCCCATCGGAGGCCATTTGGCCTTTTTCGCCTCTTGATGGGAGGAGTCAACTTCAGACGCCTGGGTATTGGAAACAGTACGGTTTGGGCTGCAGCTTGAGTTTATATCTCCACCCCCACATTTTTTTGTTCGATGCCCTACGTCGAGGGACAGATCTCGACGGGACCTTGTGGAGTCGGCCATTCAATACCTGGTCGAAATTAGGGCCATTGAGCCGCTTCTGATGGAACAATGAGGACTGGGTTTCTACTCTTGATTCTTCGTCATCCCGAAGGCTTCGGGGCGTGGGGTGGAGGACCATCCTTGACCTTAAACGGCTAAACAGGCTTATTCCATACAGGCGCTTTAAAATGCAAACTCTGCATTCCATTTTAGAGAGTATACGAGAGGGCGACTTCCTTTCCTCCATTGATCTCACGGAGGCTTACCTCCATATACCTATTTGGCCTCATCACCACCAGTTTCTCTGTTTCTGTTACCAGAATGTCCACTTCCAGTACCGTGACCTTCCATTTGGTCTTTCATCGGCGCCCAGGGTCTTCACAAAGGTGTTGGCAGCTCTGGCGGCGTCACTGAGGGCTATTCCGGTGAGGGTCCAGTGCTATCTGGACGATATCCTGATTCAGTTGCAGTCCATCAGTTCGGCCCATCAAGATCTTCGCATCACAGTACAGTGCCTGCGAGACCACGGCTTCTCGATCAACCTCAAGAAAAGCCACCTCTCCCTTACGACCAGGCTGCAGCATCTCGGGGCCATCATCGTACTTCCCGCTGCCAAATTTTCCTCTCCCCAGAATGCGGGGAGAGCCTCAACGCCCTTACTATCCAGATCAGAGGACAACACACCGTTCCACTGTCTCTCCTGTCTCAGCTCCTGGGGAAGATGATCTCCTGCATTGGCATTGTCCTGTGGTCCTGCCTTCATGCACAAGCGCTTCAGTGGTTCCTGCTGCCATTCCAAAGGGCAGGCACCAGCCACTCATCAATCAGAGTGCAGGTTCCACCTCAGGTTCTTTGTTCCTTCCGGTGATGGCAATCCCAGGCAGTAGGGTGGGGCCTTCCCTTCAGGGAACCAAACAGGGTCCTGCTCACCACAGATGTCAGCCTCCAGGCTGGGGAGCCCATCTAGAGGGTAAAATAGCTCAAGGCAGCTGGTCCCAGGGAGACAGGACTTGCCCCATCAATTGGCTTGAACTCAGGGCCATTTTCTTGGCCCTGAAGCATTTCCAACACAGGGTGATGGGTTGCCACGTTCTAGTTATGATAGACAATGTGGCCGCAAAGGCTCATGTCAACAGACAGGGGGGCACCAGGTCCAGGGCTCTCATGAGGGAGGCGGAACGCCTGGGGAGATGGGCAGAGAAGCATCCGCTTTCCCCCAAGGCAGATCGCATATCGGGGGTTGACAATATCCAGGCCGACTGGTTGAGTCGGTCCCGGGTCGACCATTCGGAATGGAGCCTCCATCCTTCACTGTTTCTAACATTGTCCCACAGGTTCGGTTCCCCGGCAGTGGACCTATTCGCCACTCCCCTCAACGCTCTGGTAAGCAGATTCATCACCAGGTTTCTGACCCAGGGGGTGGAGGGGACCAACGCGCTTTGGAGTCATTGGCCTCCAGGTCTCCTTTACACCTTTTTTTAAAAAAAAAATATATGCTGCCCTTCTCCGAAGACTAAGGGCGGCTTACAATTTTTGGAACACAACCCAATGCGCTCAGCAATAGCTTTCATTCCATTGTATATGCCTGCTTATTACTAGGGTTTTTTGAACCCCCCAAGCGGCATTTTTACAAAGTCAGCTTATTGGCCCCAACAATCTTGTGTCCTCACTTTACCTACCCTGAGAGGATGGAAGGCTGAGTCAACCTTGAGCCTGGTGAGATTCGAGCCTGCACTAATTGCAGGCAGCTGGAATTAAGTGCTGGGCATTTTAACAGCCTGCATCACCAAGGCTTTCCCCCTCTTCCGGTCATTCCGCTGTAATCTGGAAGTTGTTGGAGGAACAGGTGGAGCTGATTCTCCTAGCCCCCCCATTGGCCCAGGAGACCCTGGTTTGTGGATCTGGTGAATCTGTCTGTGGCCCAGGCTGTGGAGGATCCCGGACGACAGGATCTCCCTGCTTCAGGGGGCCTTATCCACCCGGATCCTCAGTGGTTCCGGCTAACTGCTTGGCGCTTGAGCGGCAGACCTTGAAGGAGGCCAAATTTTCTGATAGGGTGATTGACACCATTCAGGCCTCCTGGAAGCCTTCCACCTCGCGCATCTACGATGCTACCTGAAAGATCTTCTCATGGGCGGCCAAGTCTGCTGTGGTGCCTTCCTTGGTGTCTGTTGCAGAGGTGTTAAGTTTCCTCCAGGATGGCCTTGATAAGGGTCTCACCCCCAATACTCTTTGCCACCAAGTGGCGGCTCTGTCCTCTGTTTTGGCCTGGGAGGGTTTTGATTCCTTATCTCATCATTCCTCTGTATGCAGGTTTCTAAGGGGGCGGGGTGACTAACCTTCATCCTCCTGTGATTCACAGATTTCCTACATGGGATCTCCCTTCAGTTCTACAGGCCCTTATGGGGCCTCCCTTTGAACCCCTTAAGTCAGTTTCTCTTCAAATGATGACTTTTAAGGTGGCATTTTTGGTGGCCATCACTTCGGCCAGGAGGGTGTCGGAGTTGGCGGCTTTTTCCATTAGGCAAGATCTTTGTGTGTTCCACGAGAACAGGATGGTATTGAGATTAGATCCCACGTTTGTTCCTAAGGTGAATTCCTGGTTCCACCGGGAGCAAGAGGTGGTGTTGCCTAAGTTTTGCCCTGACCCACAACATGAGTTGGAGCATAGGTGGCACAGGCTGGATGTAAGCGGCTCTCAAGATTTATATCAAGAGGACAGCGGAATTCCGACGATCGGAGACCATTTGTTTCCTTTCATCCCACCTCCTCGGGTACCAAGATGGCTCCCTCAACATTGGGAGGTGGATTCGATCTTGCATCACCAAGGCCTATCAAGCTTTGTCCCTGCCAGTGCCTATGAACATCATGGCCCACTCCACTAGAAGCGCGGCTACTTTGGCTGCCTGTCTACACAGGCTTCGCTGGAGGAGATTTGCAGGGTGGCTACCTGGGCATCGCCATCACCGTTTATACGTCATTATAGGATGGATTCCTTTGCTTCGGCAGACGCCTCCTTCAGATGGAGGGTGCTTCAGCAGGTGGTTCCGCAGTCGGAGTGACCTGCCCAGACTGACCCTCCCATGGACATGCGAGCTTTGGTATGTCCCATTTCCTGGACACTCTTAGCAGCGTGTATGAGAATGGGCGTTGGTAGAATTACCTGAGAACGTCCTTTCTGTATACGCTGCAAGAGTGTCCAGCCCCACCCTAGTTCGTCTGGGGGGGTTGTTTGGTTCTAATTTGTTTGTTTATCTTCCAGAGACATGTTATGTCTGTCAAGAATCTTCACCTAAAAGATGGCGAGCAGCTAAGGCTGCTTGGTTTTATAGTGGCAGACCCAGCTCTATGACGTCAGTAGGAGGAGTCATACCCATTTCCTGGACACTCTTGCAGCGTATATAGAAAGGGCGTTCTCGGGTAATTCTACCAACGCCCATTTTTTCAACATGCTGCTGTTCACCACCAGTATAGATAGCCCTTGACTTATGGCTACAATTAGAACTTGAATTTTAATCACTAAGCAGTGCAATTTGTTAAGCAGGTCATCACATGACTGGACTCCATTTTATGACCATTTTTACCATGGGTATTAAGCAAACCACCGTTGTTAAGGGAATCATGCAGTCATTAAGTGAATCAAGCTTCCTCAATTAATTTTGCTTGTCAGAGGCCGTCTTAGAAGCGTACAAATTGCAATCATATGATGCTGCAACATGTTGCAACCATTGTATATGTGAGCTGGTTGCCAAGCACTCGAAATGTGACCATGTGACTGCGGGGGTGATTACCTTTTCCAAGGCAATCATAATTGAACCATTGTCAAAGGGAAAAAGAACTATCTGTAACTGACAGCATTGCCATTTACTGCAGCAGAAGCTCCTGAAATTGACAGAAGTTCTGTAACTGCCACTTGAGCAGAAGGACGCTATGCTACCTCACTACCCTTCAGGAACCACTCCGAATCACTCAGGCACCCATGATTCACACTCATCCAAGACCACTCCCACCACACTTTGTTGAGACTGTTTGGGTGGTGATTGTCCTGATGGCAGCAAACACTGAGTTGTAGAAAAATCAGAGCCAAGGGAATACACTCAAACTAACTCTGAGTTGTAAGATTGATGAAGCAATCTGATATAGTGGTTAAGACATCAGGCTAGAAAGTGGGAGACCATAAGTTCTAGTCTTGCTTCAGGGTTAAAACCAGCTAGATGACCTTGGACCAGTCACTTTCTCTCAACCCTAGGAAGGATGCAATGGCAACTGCTGTTCCACTTTGAAATTATTTACTCATTCTGACTTACATTTCTCTATTAGTGTGGTTCTTAATATCTTATATCACACCATTGTTCCCAGAAGCAAAGGATACAAGCTACTTGGGCTACTTCCTTATTAAATTATTCTGTGGAACTGAGAAACAATCATGATTCAGTTTATTATTGGAAATCAGGAGGTCTTTTTGCTTTCATTCTGAAATTGTAGAAAAAGGAAGAAATGGGAAATCAAGTTCAGAAGAACATACTCTGTTAATTTCTTTCAGTCTGGTATATGCCCACTGTGGCAGCACCAGGAAAAACTGTATTAACCTTTTTGTATTCTAGATTGACATTCCATTTTTTGTTCAAAATTGCATGAATTAACCTGCTGTTGTTGTTATTTTCAGGAATTAAATACTATCTATTGCTATCTTCATGGAATGGATATATTATC
Organism: Naja naja; assembly: GCA_009733165.1. Classification (NCBI taxonomy): domain Eukaryota; kingdom Metazoa; phylum Chordata; class Lepidosauria; order Squamata; family Elapidae; genus Naja; species Naja naja. Next base: position 103,231,970 of record CM019149.1, on the reverse strand, counting down.
TCATCTCAGGGAGCATCAGTTAAGGTAAGGGTGGCTAATCAATGAAAATGGGATGTTTAAATATGCTACTACAATGTTCATTTCATACAGTTAGGTTTTCATAGCATGGATACTTTGATATGCAAAGTAACTTATTCACCAGTGAGCTGTTCCAAGCATCCAGGCCAGGGTAGGTTCCGTCTTGCTGTTCGATAGCTGAGCAGAGTTCTGAGGACCCGCCTCCTTGACACTTGTCCCCAGTTTTTTGCTCAGTCTGTTGTTCAATTAGATGTTTTTCCTTGACTGGGAGCTCATGTTTTTTCAGAGTAAAAGACCATCTTTAGACTTCTTTGCTGATCTGTGAATACTGTGTTGGGTGGTGAGTTTTTTCTGGATGGAAACCACTCGTTTAGAGAGAAGCGCGTTAGTGCGATCCCTCTGACAGTGCCATTTGACAACCAGCGCTATTTGATAGTGGGTGCCATTTTGACGGCTGATATTCAATCGGTTCAGCCAGCCTTGAAGAAAGTCAGTGAGAAGAGCAGGAGCTTGATTCCGCTGACAGGCTGGTTCTTTTTGGAGCAGCGTTTTGAGAGGCAAGCTATCTTTGGTTAAAAGCAGGTTGTTTTTCAAAGCTGCTATAGGCACCTTTTTTTGACAGCCGGAATTGACAGCCGAAGCATAGCTGAGGCAAGAAAACCTTTTAGCAGCTTCGGCAGAAAAGACTCAAACCAGCCAGAAAACTGCACAACCTAAGTGAGAAGTACATTAGTGAATTCCACTGGTTGCCACACTTGTGGCAAAGGTTTTTTTAGCCAGAATTTTTGTCAGCCAGAGCTATTTTTGACAGTTGACAGTTGGCGCCTGGATCATTTTGAAATTTACTTTCATTACCTTTACCTTTACCTTTACCTTTAATTTTACTTTTAAAATATTATCTCAAGGCAAGAGAAAAAAACCCCAAGTATTACACAATACAAACATGCATTATATACACTTTTTTCCAGTTTTGGAGAATTTTCCAAATCATGGGATACAACAAGTAGTAAACAATGACAGAGAAGAGTACAGTTAACAACAAACAAAATAAAAATCCCTCTTCCCAGTTCTGTAACAAATTAGCTGGGACTGATTCTGGAATCAGTGGGACTTATTTCTGGGCAATTATAATGTTCTTCAGGCCTCACTGCAAAGGGAGAACTTTTGTATTTTCCTTTTTGGTGGATTGTTATAATTCTTTAAGTATAAAATAAGTCCTCTCTCTTCTAGATGTGAGATTTTGCATGATCCTTTAGGAAAATGAAATATTACAAAATCTGACATAGAAATGATTATTTCTAGCAAGATGTGAATGTTATATGTTGATGCTTAAATTTTTGTTCTCAGAATTATGACTTCCAGGGCACGGTTTAAAAGATACGATGGAAATCAAGTTTTATTTTGGTAAGTACATTTAATCATTACCTGAAATGAGACAAAACATATAACTGGTATCAGAAGAATCATATCTACATCTTTGTAGTGCATGTACATTTTGTTATCCAAATAAAAGACCTCAAAAAATTAGACTATCCACAAACTTAAATTTATAATTGACACTTAAGACTTGAGCCTTTCTTCTGCACATGTATATTTGGACAAATAACAAAGTGAATAGGAAAATATCTTTGAAAAGCTTTAATTGAGAGTTCTTGATAGAAGAAGCACTTTATGTATATTTGTTTTTTTTCTTTAGCTCTGATACTATTGCAAGATGCTGGTATATTCTTCTTTCTGGATCTGTGCTTATGAAGGATTCTATGTTTTTGCCACCCTGCAGGTATGTAAGAAATCAGTGTTGATAAAGAAAAATAAATAATCTTGATAACCCAATTAAATACACATAATACATGGTGAGAAAAATAAATTTGTACACTTAATCTATTTTTTAAAATTCTTGGAAATGTCATAGATAATGTTTACTTGAAAAGAATGGATTATAAAATCAAATCTTTATCACAGTCATAGACCAGAATAGGACTATAACATAGAATAAAACATGCATGTATTTGTACACTGCATGTAATGCCAAATTGTTGGTATTTGGGGGAAAGTATATTGCTTGCAAAATAGTCTGTAGATTAGAGTAAAACACCTAGAATGTAATACGTGTACTGTGTAAAACTGGGCTTTGATTGCGCTTATGACATATTAGCAAAATACACCAAAAATTTAATAGCATGTGTGGGAAGCCACCCCCACCTCCTAGAAGAATGAAATATTTTGAGGAATATTAAAAAAAGGCAGGATAAAATATTTCCCCTTAAAAGAGAAATAAAAAATCTTAAAAGGGAGACAGAAACTGAGCCCCAGCTCCCTGCCCCCAAGCAGATACTGAGCTAGGCCAGCTTTTAGAAATGCAGATTTGGTAATCCATTCAAGACATGATATTTTGAACAAAGACAGAATTTGGTAGAGTGGTAGGATTTGCCCACACTCAAAATCCAAACCACGACAAAACCATTAAGCCATAATAGGAATTGCCTAACACCCTTTCAGAACACAAGCTCTTTCATTGCATCATTTCAGTTCCAGCAAATTTCAACCAAACTTAGCTCAGACAAACTGACCCCTACATGACCCCATGGGAGTCTGACAACAGCCAATAGAATACAAGTTCTTGCATAGGAACAGGAAGCTCAAGTTCAAAGTCCAAGAGAAGGTATAAAAAACCTCCCAATCTCAACTCCATGAGATCAGCTGCACCAGAAACCATGTGGTTCTGCTTCATCATTAAAACATCATTCCAGTCAGCCGTCAGCCTCCATTTTGTCTCCAGTGCCTTTCGCCCGGCTTGGAACTGAACCAGATAGATATTTCTTCCAACACATGTCTTGGTTCAGATTAATAATGGAGTCTATTTCTTATCTTATAATAATAATGATAATAATAATGATGATGATGATGAAATGGAGCTTTGAATAATATTGCTTGGCCCCAAAATAGAATAATGTGATTGATATGTAGTTCAGTTTTAAAAAGGAAGAAAAAGATTTGACTGAAATTGATATTTTTCTGTAGTGTTTTAAAATGAAAACTACCAAAAGACTACAGATACAGATAATATTTTTGAGCTAAGTCAATAGAACTAAAATGATTAAGCTTATTAATAATTTTAAATAGTAACTTAAATACTATTTATTGTAATTATAGAATTATTCACATTAAGATAAAGTAAGCTCTTATCTCACTTTATAAAAAGCTGCTACTGTTTGCTAGTGTAATCAGATAATTGGAAGTTCTGATTTTTTGTTTCTTTCTTGGTTCACATATTGAGTTAAACCATGGTTTGCTTAGTCATGTTTTTTGGATTAAAGTACAATTGATTGAGTTTTTGTTGTTGTTAGTTGCAAAGTTCTGTCTGACCCATTGTGACCCCATGCACAATGTTCCTCCAGGTCTTCCTGTCCTCTACCATCTTCTGGAGTCCATTTAAACTCACACCTATTGCTTCAGTGACTCCAGCTGCCTCATTCTCTGCTGCCCCCCTTCTCCTTTTTTTGATTGAGTTTATACATATGCTAAGTCAAAATCAAGTAAATCACATTATGTGTTAGTACAAGTGGTTAACCAATTCTTGATTTCTTATTTACATATTCTTCATAAGATTAATTGTCAAGAGGGTTTGCCCCTCTTTGTGTGCAAGCTTATTTTTAAGCTATTTTAGTTTCTCTTTATATGACTCAAAAACTTAATTTATAGTATATCAAAAGAATTGTTTTCAAAGAAATTCAGTACAGTCCTAAAATAGAACGCCTGCCAAATACAGTTGCAAGTAATCAAAGATCATTTGTTTAAAAACTTATATTTGTAAAAGTCAGATACCAAAAATGAGAGCATTGTTATAACAACCATGACAATAATTATTTACAAAAACATAAGCATGTCTTAAAATATGTAGCACATGCTCTCTTCCATTGCAAAGGAAAACAAAAACAGAAAAGTCACCCATAAATGAAAGACTCAGCATTGTTTTATCTTCTGTTATGTCTATGGTGTTTGCAAAATTGATTACGGCAGGAGGTAGTAGTGACTTGTACTGTAAATGAATGATGTATACCATAAACGCAGCATTCTTAAACTGAAAGAAATCCAGAAATTCACCCCTCCCCAAATTATCTTCAGCTAACCTCTTGAGGATAGCATTGTTCCGTAATAGAATCCACTTTTTAAAATAAGAATGTCCTTATTATTTCTGCCAAAGTTTATGTTTCAGATAAGCAAAATTTAGAAGGTCATTTGTTTTTGTGCTAGTTGACCTTGGATCTGGTCCAGTGCTTCTTGGCAGGCCATCAGCTCTTCGTATCTCACTTGTCTTAGGTATCAGCAGGCATATTTGCCTCATTCTCAGCTTTACCTTTTAACTTCTTAAGCCTTCCATGTTTTATCAATTTTAACAGCATATTCTAAAACAGATTTACTTGGACTATCAACAGAATCTTAAAATTAGTTACATGCTAGTGGATATAGAGAAACTTTGGAAATTTAAAGAACTCTCTTTTAAACTATCTTTAAAATATAGTTTAAAGAATTATGTCCCATTTGAATTTGAATTTTAACTAAAATATCATTTAATGGGGGAAAGAAAATTTCCAAAACTCTCAAACTGCTTCACTAGAAGTCAGATCTGTGGGTACTGTCTGAAAGAAGATTGCTCAAGTGGAAGAGAAAGAAAGAAGTTGTCTCTTAATTTCACAGAATTGCAGAAATAGTAATAGAAATAGCAGTAGATCGCCCCTACTTAATGTCCAATAATGTCAAGCAGGAATCCTGCCTCTTCAATCAAGTCTCAATTTCCTGGTGCAATAAATGCAGTCTTCTCAGGATATTCTGAACTAAGATAATATGTTGATAATATGCTTTTCTCCGTTAGAATCCTGCGAGAGTCCAGTTCAGGGTAGGCTCCGCCTCCTTCATCATGGGACTGAGTCTGTCAAGCTGTTAGCCTTGCCTCCTTTGCCATGGTTACCAAGCTTTCGACTCAGTCCCTTGTTGGAGTTATTTGTGTTTTTGCTACCTCTATTGTTTGAGAGATTGAGAATCATTTGTTTTGGCAAGCTGACTTGTTTTAACAGCGCAAAAATCAGAATTATGCTTCCAGGGACCCGGTGGAGCCAGTGACTCCACTAATAACATGTTATTCTTTTGCCAAATTCACAAAACTTCTTTTTGATTGTTAGCATCTCATACCTCTTTTCAGTCTCAATTCTGTCACTGACTATGTAGCTTCAAGGAAATTTTGATATTTAGTTAAATTCATTCTTGCTTTTACCCACATAATTCTTATACTTTTGGCTACCACACAGTCCCTAAGTATAAAAGAACTCCTCTGCTTAATGGTTGGGAAGGTGTTGTTTTCTTCACTCCTTCTTCCTATACAGTTGTTCTTCCTCATAAGTTTACATACCTTGGCAGAATTTATGTTTTCTTGGCCATTTTTCAGAGAATATGAATGATAACACAAAAACCTTTCTTTCACTCATGATTAGTAGTTGGTGGAAGCCATTTATTATCAGTCAACTGTGTTTACTCTTTTTAAATCATAATGATAACAGAAACTATCCAAATGACCCTGATCAAAAGTTTACATACCCTGGTGATTTTGGCCTGATAACATGCACACAGGTTGGTGCAAAGGGGTATGAATGACTATTAAAGGTAACCATCCTCACCTGTGATCTGTTTGCTTATAATTAGTGTGTGTATATAAAAGGTCAATGAGTTCCTGGACTCCTGACAGACCCTTGCATCATTCATTCAGTGCTGCACTGACGTTTCTGGCTTCTGAGTCATGAGGAAAGCAAAAGAATTGTCAAAGGATCTGCGGGAAAAGGTAGTTGAACTGTATAAAACAGGAAAGTATAAAACAGGAAATATAAAAAGATATCCAAGGAATTAAGAATGCCAATCAGCAGTTTCAAACACTACTCAAGAAGTGGAAAATGAGGGGTTCTGTTGAAACCAAACCACGGTCAGGTAGACCAACTAAAATGTCAGCCACAACTGCCAGGAAAATTGTTCGGGATGCAAAGAAAAACCCACAGGTGAAATACAGGGCGCTCTGAAAACATGTGGTGTGGCTGTTTCAAGATGCACAATAAGAAGGCACTGGAAGAAAGATGGGCTGCATGGTCGAGTCGCCAGAAGGAAGCCATTACTATGCAAATGCCACCAAGTATCCTGCTTACAATACGCCAAACAGCACAGAGTCAAGCCTCAAACTTTCTGGCACAAAGTCATTTGGAGTGATGAGACCAAATTTGAGCTTTTTGGCCACAACCATAAATGCTACATTTGGAGAGGAGTCAACAAGGCCTATGATGAAAAGTACACTACTCCTACTGTGAAACATGGAGGGTGATGTTTTGGGGATATGTGACAGAGGTGGTATTCAGCAGGTTCTGACCAGTTCTGGAGAACCGGTAGCAGAAATTTTGAGTAGTTCAGAGAACTGGCAAATACCACCCTGACTGGAGATTTTACAGTATCCTTCCCCTGCCACGCCCACCAAGCCACGCCCACAGAACCGGTAGTAAAAATTTTTGAATCCCACCACTGATGTGTGAACTACAAAGGCACGGGAAATTTGGTCAGAACTGATGGCAAGATGAATGCAGTATGTTATCAAAAGATGCTGGAGGAAAATTTGCATTCATCATGCCTGGAAGCTGCATTCATCATGCCCGGAAGCTGCACATGGGATGTACTTGGACATTCCAACATGGCAATGATCCTAAACACAAGGCCAAGTTGACCTGTCATTGGCTACAGAAGAATAAAGTGAAGGTTCTGTAGTGGCCATCTCAGTCTCCTGACCTCAATATCATTGAGCCACTCTGGGGAGATCTCAAATGTGCAATTCATGCAAGACAGCCCAAGAATTTACAGGAACTGGAGGCTTTTTACCGGGAAGAATGGGCAGCTTTACCATCTGAGAAGATAAAGAGCCTGATCCACACATACCACAAAAGACTTCAAGCTGTCATTGATGTTAAAGGGGGCAATACACCGTATTAAGAACTGCGGTATGTAAACTTTTGATAAGGGTCATTTGGGTAGTTTCTGTTATCATTATGATTTAAAAAGAGTAAACACAGATGACTGATAATAAATGGCTTCAGCCAACCACTAACCATGAGTGAAATAAAAAATTTTGTGTTATCATTCATATTCTCTGAAAAATGGTCAAGAAATCATAAATTCTGCCAAGGTATGTAAACTTATGAGCACAATTGTATTTTGTGGTTCTGACCAAATCGTTCAATGTTATTGGACTGTTCCATCAGTCCAAAATAATTCTGTTTCTGAATACTTCAGACTAATATAGGTTTTCTGTTACACAATGACGTTTATGATGAGGTGCTAAAGTTTTCCTCTGGAGGTCTGTTCCATGCAGATCTTAGCTATACAAGCGAATAAAGCAGATAACTATTTCAATGTCAGCTTTTTTTTTTTGCTGATCATCTGCAGAAATATTTGAATTGATTGACCAGTTCTAACAGATATTGTTCTTAGTCTTGAAGCTCATCTTGCCTAGTTAGTGAACAAATCAAAGCTGAAAAAAGTTGGATATCAGCAAGAGAATGATTGGAAGTGTATTTCCAAATCAAGCACAAAGTAATTCCAGAAAAGAGGGAGAAAGAATTTGAAATATCCTTTATAGCTCATAAATTTGAATAGGGATATTTCAGACATATAGTACATGCAAGATTTAATAATATTTCTGAATCAGAATAATTCTTGAAGGAATAGTGGGAAAAATGCTCCAAAATCAAAAATAGCAGGCTGGTTGAAAACCATTGTTTCTATAAAAGAAATAACTGCCTACAAGGGCGTCCAAATTTTGCACCTGCCATATTCAATCTGTAATTAAATAAATATCATTTAGTATGCCTTTAAATTTTCAGAAATATGAAAACTTTGTACCAGGTTGAGATTCTGTCAGTGTCTGTTTACTCATTGTAGTTGGACCAGGGCTTCCTAAATTCTACATTAAAACTAATGGCAGCATTGTAACAATCAACTTTGTGCTGTATCAAAGCTGGCCAGTAGCATAGGGTATTTGAAACAAGAAAAATTTGTGTGTGTGTGTTTAATCCCTTAATTTGGGGAGTTACATCCCAAGGATGTAGGGGGCAGAGCAATGTACAGGCAGATTGGCTAAGCACCTCAGGTGCTTTGGAGAATAGCTTGACTCCCTTTCTTTGTGGCAGTCCCTGAGATATTAGAGCACTGATTTTGGAAATAACTCAAAGCCAACAAAAAAAAAAACTTGGATCATTGAAAACAAAGAGGATTTATTAAAAAGAAGTATAAACAGTTTGCAAAGCGCCGGTGGTCTTTAGAACCTCAAGAAACAGGTTCAAATCAAAAGTCACACCTTTAGAACCTCAAAACATACTTTATATACAGTTTCATCTCTTCACCCAAGTTCCCTCCTTCTTGAGACTCATTCCCTCCCAAGTTCAAGCTCTTTGCCCTCAGGTGTTGCAGCTAATCCCAGGATGTCTCCAGGGAGAATTGGCTCCTTTCGTTATGTTCTCATCCGTACCCCTTCGTATCTCTTACTTTGGCTGCCCACGTGGCATCTTTAAGGAATGTAGCATCCCCTCATCAGGGCCTCTTTCTAAGCTCATCATATACTACCACTTTTCCAAAGAGATTATAACAACACCCCTCCCCCGAACATCATAATAATATAAAAGGCATATACATAAGATAAAAACATCAAAACTCTTAACAATGGAGCATGTCAAAAGTATAAAAGCAAAACATTTGAATACCAGGAAATATGTATCATTTGATAACAGATTAACAGAATTGGAAGGGACACCGCAAGGTCATCCAGTCCAACCCCCATTTGTGAAACCTTTAAGCATCTTATATACCATTTCATTTTTGAATTTACTTATTTCTAACACTGCTATCATGTCACCCCTAGACCTTCTTTTCATCAAGCTAGACATATCCAATTCTAGCAACTTTTCTTTATATGTTTTAGCCTCCAGTCCCCTAATCATTTTTGTTGCTCTTCTCTGCACTCTTTCTAGAGTCTCAACATATTTTTTATATCGTGGTGATCAAAACGGGATACAAGGCGTTATAAAATGGTATTAACACTTCATGTGATCTTAATCCTATCCCTCTGTTTATGCAACCTAGAACTCTGTTGGCTTTTTGGGAAGATGCAGCACACCTGCTGCCTCATATTTAAATGATTGTCCATTAGGACTCCAAATGCATCCTGCTTAGCATGCAGTATCTGTATGTGTGCATGCAGGATGTGTAAGCAGGTTGAAATGCTGGCTGAGTAGGCCACTGATTGAGTGTATGATTTGCAAAAAAAGAAAATTGAAAACTTCAGACAACATTTCCAATCAACAGTGTTTCTAATTATAATTTTAATTAACCAGAAGACTGAGCTCAATTTTTTTTCTTTTAACATTTAAGCAAAATAATATTGCTAATATTTTTTTTCTGAAAGTGTCATACTGAAGTAGATCTTGATTCATGCAGCTATTTATTGCTACTCTCCAGATTTTCAATAGTGGTGTTTTCTTATAATATTTGGAAGGTGATGGGAGTTAAATATGGGAGCTAATGCATGTAGTGTGTGTTCGCCGTTAAGGTTTTGCAAAGCAATAGAATGCATGCTAGTCCTTTGCAAAGCATGTTGGCACAAACAAGGACGTGTCCTCTAAGTGTTAAGGCAACAGTCTTCTGGAAGACATGGTGCAGTATTTTTTGTAGTTTTTTTTTTAACTTCACATGTTTATGCGCACATGCAAATATGGATGCATAAATCAAATTTCTTCTGCAGCTGCAGTGAAGCACAGCAGCTGGGCATGCATACACATGTGCAGACAGCTCCGGTAAGCCTTCAAAACAGCACACCAAGCCTATTAGAGGATGTGGCTGTTTTGAGGGGAAACATTCCAGTGAGCATTTTTTTAAAAGCAAAGGAACCTTTTTGAATGTTTTGCACAAGCCTATTTTCTACCATTTTTTATGATCTTTCTTATTAGTAGAATAATATTCTGTTTCTAATTTAGTGCAATCAATTCTGAAATGTATGGACGTCACTACTGTTTGCATTATATTTTAAATCTATATATATAAAAGCGAAATACCACTCATGCATCATCATCAAAATCTCCAGAACTGTAAAGCCTACAAGCTTGAAATTTGGCATGTACGTTCCTCTTGGCTTCTAGGTGCTCACTAAGAAAGGATTTTTTTTGAAATGACCATCAGAGCATTAGTATTTCATATATTATTATTAACATGCTCTGATGCTAAGGAGTTCTACTCCCCCTCCCTATCTGAAAATAAATCTGTTCCAGATGCAAAACACAAGCAGAGGAGAGGAGTTTCAGTTTTAGTTTCACAGCAGCAACCAGCTTTAGTACAGAACAGTTGAGCTAAGCCATGCCCAGGCTCTTTGCTGTCTCCTTCTTGCTCACACAGCAAATACTGTTTCATTTTCCAAACAGCCCACAATTCTCTCACACACTGACAGTATGCTAGCCAGATGAATACCGATGAATGCTGGTAGGCAGAGGCAATACCCCCCCCCTTATTTTCCTCCCCAAAAGCTAAGCTAAGTTTTGTAGTGAAGCACAGATATCAAGCTAATTTCCTTATATGCAAGAACTCTTTTGGGTGATCTGGAACTATAATAAATAACACTAGTTTTGATTTATTGAAAGTAGATTCTACAGACTAATAATGCTTCTATCATACTCCCAATGACTTTCGGTAAGTAAGTATTGCATGTATACAATGCCTTGTTACAAATCCTTTTCTATAAAATGTAAGGTAGTTAATAAAATGTCAAAATAGTTTGTTTCATGTGGACAGCTGTTTTGTTAGTATTTGAGCCTATGGTGTGATTTATCAATGTTGTACTGTCTAATTTAAATAAAAAGTTTTTATATTTTACAGCCTCATATATATCTGTACTTGCCCTGAAACACTCAATAAATAGGTCATAGGGGAACTTTTCATTTATTTTAGGTTTGAATTACTGCAAAATTATTTTTAAATAATGTGTTAACTATTAACTCTGAAATGTATGGATGTCACTACTGTTTTGACATCACTAATATTGAGCAGAATAGTAGTTTCAGCTTACACAGAATGTAGTTTTTGCCTTAGTAATCTTTTAACATTTGTATGCCCAACCTAAATAATTTCTTTTAACACAATAATCATTTCCTACCTTTCACTATGAAGAGACTAATTTAGTAGCATATGCAAGTTCAAGACAGATAATAAACTTAAAGCTACATATTTTCCCTATGGTAGATTCCACCTTTTTTCTTAGAACTTTGAAAATAATGAGCAATATTTAAATATTATAATGCAAGATCAGTTTTATGCTGAAAACTAGAACCTTTTAAGAAAAATGACTTATTCTTACTATTATACTTATTAGGTTACTACAATAAATAGTAAAATATTTTCTGTCAATGTGTGATGTGTGCATAATAATTTGTCTTTAGACTTTTTCTTATTTCACATTGTTCCTTAGTATTCAAAGTTGTTTCTTCTTTTTCCCTAATGAAATAAATAATGAAATTTGAGCTGTCAATAGAATTCATTTTTTGTCCAAAAATATATATTATATCAATCTGCAGCAGCAAGTCTTTCTCCCCTTCCTCTCTGGGAATTAGAGAAAATTTATCTTCTTATGATCCTATAGTTCAGGGGTCTTCAAACTTGACAGCGTTAAGACTTGTGGACTTCAACTCCCATAATTCCTTCTCCAGTCATGTTAGCTCAGGAATTCTGGGAGTTGAAGTCCACAAGTCTTAAATTTGCCAAGTTTGAAGACCCTTGCTATAGTTTAAATCTCATGCTTTACCACTGAAATTCTACAGTGGAAGAAGAGGCAGAACCTAGCGACCAGCACCAATTCAGTGCTGACCATTAGTTGACTAGATTCTTGTGTATAGGCTTGAGCAATAAATCTTAACTAGGACTTAACATATGCTCCTAATTCTTTGCACTTGTCATCTGCTCATCCAACTGCAGTTTTCCTTTTCCTTGTACCACATCCACTCACTAAAATTTTCCCAAAGGTTCTTCCAATTGCTGAAGCTGTTCTATTGGGAATGTACCCAGCGATTATGGGGAAAAAGAGGGAACTTGATTTGCTAGTTCATGTGTGCTTTATTTCCCTCTTACCTCATTATACATTGTATTCTACAAGGCATGCTTTCTATATCTTTATCACAAACTAATATTACAATCATCTAATGCCGCTATAGAAGCTGATGTTATACTGTAGTATAAGACATCATGAGACTTTCCATTAATTTTGCTGCTACATTTTAATATTACTTTTTATGTGTGCCTTTGTCTCTTGGTGACTCTCTGGGTAAGTCCCCGCAGTCTTGGCAAGATTTTGGAAGGGGTTTGCCATTGCCTCCTTCCTAGAGCTAAGAAAGAGTGACTTTCGCAAGGTCACCAGCTGGCTTTGTATGCAAGGTGGAACTGGAATTCATTTCTAACCCAGTGCCTTGATCATACATCAAACTGGTTGTTATTAATACGATTATCTCTCTTTATTTTGCTTTTATTTTTTGTAACTGTTATAGTATATAGCCCTATTTTACATAGTGTTTCCGGATGCTTTTCTAAATTGGTGTTTTAGTGAATTGTATAAAACATAGGTGTTATATCAAAAAGTTACATTGCTCCTTAAAATAGTGGTATGGAATTTAATGCAAGATACCTTTCTGGTTTGCACAATACTTTCTATTACTAAATTTTATTTCTGCCCTGCCTACTTACTATGCAATGTGGAGTTTACACTTTCCCATTTTTCTTCACAGCTTTGGCAAGCAATCTGGGGGAAAACGAGGTTGTGAATGCATTGTGTTGGAACCTTCAGAAATGATCGTGGTAAGGACCATTCTTTAAAATAATTGATTGAGGAAGAAGGAATTATTCATTTTACATTCTTGTGGCTATGGCTACAGAAAAGTATTTCATGAATCTGTGTTTTCCACTGATTTGTTCTATTTTCTATTAGTAATTTCTTACATTAGCACTGAATGTTTTTAAAGGAATACATATGCCATAAATATAATATCAGTGTTCCAACTTCCATATATAATGCTTGCTGTCTATGTGGCCTGTAACTCCCTCCTTCTTTATTTATCTTCCTCCCTATATTTAGTTATATCTTATATTTTATTGGAATTTTACTGTGATTTTATACCCACCCACCTGCCAACATACATATGTGTATGTATGAATGTAAATGTGTGTGTGTGTATGTATACATACGTATGTATATACATACTTGCATATATAAACATATAGTTTCATTTTAATGTTGTAAGCCACCCAGAGTTGTATTGCAGCAAGATGGGTGACAAATTTTAATAAATAAATAAAACATTTCCTTCCTTCCTTCCTTCCTTCCTTCCTTCCTTCCTTCCTTCCTTCCTTCCTTCCTTCCTTCCTTCCTTCCTCCTCCCTCCCTCCCTCCCTCCCTCCTCCCTCCCTCCTCCCTCCCTCCCTCCCAAAATATACCTGTGTTTAATTTTATAGTTTTAATATGATTTTATGTGTTCTTTGATTTGGAGCCACCCTGAGTTGCACACACACACACACACACACAGAGCAAATAAATAAAACATGTTTGTTTTGTTGTTATAGTGTTATGGTACTGACTCAAATCCAGTTACCAGCTACATAGTTTCAGAGAGTTTCTCTAAACTATAGCTAATACATTTATTTTTCTCTTTTCTGCCATTATTTCTTTCATTTTATTTACAAATTGATATAGTCTAGATTTTGCAGTTGCATTTTGTTATTTTGTATATCTTAGTGTCAGTTAACAGAGACTATCCAAATGTGCTTGTTTGCTTAGTTTGGAGAAGATTAAGCTGATAGAAATGAAAAATATTAATTCTTCCATATATTTAACTTGTCAAAGATTTTATTTCTTTTTTTATGTCAAATCTTTTTAAAGCATTTAACTTTCTGGTCCATGTAAGATCTTCTTGATTCAACTATTTCATCATGTCTTGGATTTTGGATATTCCTTGGTTACAATGGTATTACAAAGGCAGGTGTATTTTTGTGCCTTTTAAGAAATGTGTGTAAGAAAAGTAATGTTTGCAAGCACTGGAAGAGTAGTGGAAGGATAGGAAGTACTTAATTCTATCACTTGATCAGAAATTTTACATTTTAAAAAAACCCTAACTTTAACATTACATTGAGTTTTTTAAACTACCATATGCAGTGGCTAGAAAACATTATTTTATAGAATTTGAGGCAAAGATAGTGTTACAAGACTTTTCTAAACTTTTTTTATTATGTTTGTAGTTTCATAGTTCTGACAATATCTGAAGGAAGCAGGTGGATGTACTTCTATAGTTCTTGATAACAATTCATTGTGTTTATTTTCATGCTTAATATTTTACTTTCAGATTACATAGCCTCTATTTGGAATTTTGCTATGATGTAGTCACATAAGAACCTGAAAACAATGAAGGCTTCTACAAGAGTACAAAATAATGGTGTTTGATTCATGAAGATTCTTAGAGCCCGAATTTTTCACACTCATATATTTATCCTGTAGTTGTTTTTAATATTTTGTGGGGTTTAAAGAAATAGTTCTCATCAGACTGACTACTAGAAGTGAACTTGAATAATATTAAGCAATAGAGTGAGCTTAGGAAAAGGATTTTATATACTATTATAGCAAATGATGATGATGCATCTGAGTGACAGATTAGCATATATAAGATGAAGGGTTTTCTCTATCTTAAGAAATTAGTACTTACAAAGCAGACAGTGACTGAATGTGTCAGAATTCTGAATATGTGGGGTGAGAAACCTGGAAAGAAATATTATAAATGGTTATGGTCCTGAACTGACATCAAGGACCTAGGTTTGATTCTACACTCAGTGACAAACGTTCACTTGGTGAATTTGGGCTAGTCCATCTCCCTTTGTCCAATCTATCTTCACAGGGATATAGTTACAGTGGTGCTTCAAAGTTTGTGTACCCTTTTATTTTTTCAACATTTCTCTATAATTTTATCTAAAATGAGATCCTAAAATATATTAAAGTATATTATATGTATTTTACATACAAAAAAGAACCCAATTTAGTAAGTCAAAAAGATATGTGTTCATTTATTGAGTAAAATGATCCAAAGTTATATATTTGTGTACAGAAAAAATATGTGAACTAACTGGTATGCCCACATTGGCAGCAATAATTGCTATTAATTTTTTTTCGTTACTGGTGATCAGTCCAACACATCAGCTTGGAAGAATTTTAGTCTATTCCACTTTACAGAACAGCTTCAACTCAGGGATGTTGGTCGACTTCCTCTCATGAATTGCCCATTTCAAGTCCTTTCACAACATTTCTGTAGGATTAAGGTCAAGACTTTGACATGGCCATTTCAAAACATTAACTTTCTCCTGCTTGAACCATTCACTGATGGTATGACTTGTAGGCTTTGGGTCATGGTCTTGCTGCATGGCCCTCTTTCCCTTGAGTTTCAGTTCACAGGGTCCTCAGTTCATACAGACAGATATCCTGACATTTTTCTGTAGAATTTGCTGGTACAATTCAGAATTCATAGTTATATAAATGATGGTAAGCCGTCCTAGTCCAGAAACAACAATGCAGGACCAAATCATGATACTGCCACTGCCAGGTTTTATAAAAGGCATAAGGCTCTTATGCTGGAATGTATGATTTGTCTTTTACCAAACATAATACTTTTCATTTAGGCCAAAAAGTACTATTTTTATCTCATCTGTCCATATAACATTGTTCTAGTAGCCTTCTGCTATCCATGTAGTCATTCTCAAGTGGCATGAGTGTTGTTTTTGGAAACTAGTGGTTTTCTCCTCGCAACCCTGCCATGTACACCATTTTGTTTAGTGCTGTTCTGATGGTGGTCACATTTCTCCCTGAAACTTAATAGCATAAGATTTAGGAAGTAACTATATATATGCAATAAATAGCTTTTCAGAATTATTTTGGGTACTGTAAGTCATGACAATCTTATGATTTAAGTTGGACACTAGAGAGGGACTAAAATGCGGGCAAAAAGGAAGAAAAAAAGCCTGCTTTTGATTTTGATTAGAGATTTGTAAAATCACACAAAACACTATAACTTTCGAAATATTAAAGATCTATCATCCCTCCCAGGTAAAGCAGATCTGGCTAGATGAGCTAATTCTGTTTTATTATAAGGCTACATTAACAGAATCTTGCAAGTCTGAATGTATAAGTCTTGATCATCTGCCACTTTTAACTGCTAGATCAATTAGGGCGAGTCTTCCAAACATTCTTTGGTCTTTGAGGAATTGGGTAAGATTGTTACAGCTGCAATAACAGAATCAATAACTGCCTTTGTGAATGCATCATTTAAAAGAGATCTAAAATAAGAGATCAAAGAGGAGATGAAAAGTAACTGAAGGATCTGTAGAACATCTGAGTGGAGAGGTGAAACAGAATCAAGGTGGAAATTTGGAAAATAGAAATAATAAACACAAAAGAAGAACAAATATTAACTCGATGAAAAAGATTCAGATAATTGAGAAAGTCTTGCTTGACCCCCAGAGTACTTACAGCACAACTTGGAGAAAATTGTAAGGCATTGAAGCCTTTGTTCTGACCAGGGCTTCCTGAGACCGTAATTAAGCACACACTTAGTTAAAACAACTCTTGTTTTATTTCAGCGCTGGGAATTGTGTTCATTCCCAGCCTGTAGTGAGTCCCAAACAGTCCCTCGAGATAAGCACCCACCTTTCTCTCCTTTGAATTGTTGCCAACAACTAAAGTGCCAAATGAACTATAAAAAACCAATTGTAGTACAAAATCCACATAGAGCTTCAAGGATTAATCCGAACAGAACAAACAACTTTGCTTCCCACAAAGGTTTCTTTACCTTTGCATGTCCTTTATAACTTATGGGAGGGGCAATCACCTGCAAGCCTTGCTCCCAAGTCTCCCCTTTTGTCTCAGCTGCCCTTGCCTTCTAGCAGCTCTGCAAACAGGTGCACTGGGAACAGGCCCCTTGTTCCTCTGCCTTGCTGCTGCCAGACTCCGGAGGCTCCGGAGTCAGCACACCACTCCCAGAAGGTCCTGGCCCCATCTCTGCATTGGACGAGTCCTCTCCAGACTCCCGAACTGGTCCCATTCTTCCCCACTGTCCAATTCTACTCCCATCTGCACAGGCTGCTGGCAAACCACAACAGTCTTAACAAAAAATTTTTAAGATGGGAGGAAGAAAATATGGCTAGTAATCAGGTTCTACAACAGTATTTTAATGTCAAATTAACAATTAGTAGTCATAGAATACCACAGAAGAGAAAGGAATACAACATTGACCTCTTTGATCAGGGATAAGGCAAAAAGTACATTTACAAAATACTGAAAACACTTTATGGACTTTTTCCTGGAAATGGATAGAACACAGCTAATTATTTTTGGATCTACCAATCAAAAAAGCTTTGAATCTGGGAAGAAATGTTCTATGTATGAAGGAGGAGGAGTGATGTTAAGTCTGTTGCTGAGAAGAAGATCAGGAGTCACTTAAATATATTTTTGTTTACATGTTTCTTTTCTATTTTTCTGCACTTTCTCTTTTTCTTCTCTGTATTTTGTATTATTCCTTATTATTTTTAAATTTTTAAATGAATTTATTTTAAAAATGAAAAATAGTTGTGTAATCTTTCCCAGCCTGCAGAATATCAGTCAGGCTCTTGCCCAGGTCCGGCTGGTTTGCCAGTTGCGCCCATATCTGGACTGGGATGCCCTGCGCACGATCACTCAGGCGCTCGTTGTCTCCCGACTGGACTACTGTAATGGTCTTTATTTAGGACTGCCCTTGCATACCACTCGGAGGCTTCAACTGGTGCAGAATGCGGCCACGTGGGTAGTGATGGGAGCCCCCCGATACTCGCATATCACACCCCTCCTGCGCGGCCTGCATTGGTTTCCGGTTGCCCTCCGGGTGAGATTCAAGGTTTTGGTGTTAACATTCAAAGTCCTACATGGCATGGGTCCAGGATATTTACGAGAACGGCTCCTCCCAGCATCAAGTACCAACTGCCCTGTACGGGTGCACAGTCGGGGTCTCTTCAGGGTGCCGTCTGTGACTCAGTGTCGTCTGGCGGGGACCCGGGGGAGGGCCTACTCTGTGGCGGCCCCACTTTGTGGAATCTTTTTCGCTGGAGCTCGGCTGGCTCGATCTCTCGCACCCTCCGCCCGAGTTAAAAACCTGGCTGTTTTTACAATCTGTGCTGTGCTGACTCTTTGGAGTTAGTTTATTTTAATTCTGGGGTTTTAATGTTAATTGGCTTACAATTTGTTTAATATAGTTTTAGGTAATTTATTGTTGGTATTGTATTTTAGCTGTGAGCCGCCCCAAATCCTTCGGGAGAGGGCATATAAGTCGAATAAATAAATAAATAAATAAATAAATAAATAAATAAATAAATAAATAAATAGTTTTTGATAGATTTTCTCAAATATCTCCTTTATTTGAGTCATGACTCATTAGAATAGACTTACATTGTGAAGGTCAGACTTTGATGGTGAATACCCAAAATTCTATTCTTAATTAAGTCAGGATCTCCTGTACTCACATCTGGTTATCATCCCCTTGTTGAAACACCTTAATTTCCCATTCAAATGAACTGAAAACCTTAAGAGGTTCATCTACTTCTGTGACATGTAGCTTTGGATCATTTTCCTCAATAAATAAATGAACAAGTATAATGTTTTTACTTACTTTTTAAGTAGATTGCCTTTAACTGGTTTTAGGTCGTATTCATGCAGAAATATTGAACATTCAAAAGGGTTCATAAACTTTTAAGCACCACTATATATGTGGAAATAGTGCTAAGTTTTTAATTAATTAATTAAAAACATTTGCATGGTTGCCCAACTTAAGCACATCTCTGGGTGGCTCACAACAATAAGATAAATAACTATAAAATAAAAAACAACAAACACAGCATCTGAACCATCCCTTTGGAATTCCCAACCATCAGCTTTAGATATTTCTATTCTGTACTAGTACTAGGGAGAAAAAAACACTGGGATGAGGGTGTTCCATAAGGCTTCTACTTCCAAGGTCTCACTAGATGGCAAGATTTCATGGAGTTTACCTATCCTATCCTATCTGGTAGGATGGGTAGCTACTCTCAGACAAGGGCAGTTCTGCCTGTATGTTACTTTTTGCTCCTGAATGAAAGATGGAATATCTAATATTTACTTATGTAACAAGTAAGTACTTAAGTAGGAGCTGAGGGAGAAAATAGATGAGTGTATGAAATACAAATATACTATTGAAGACATGAATGAAAGAAACATGGAATGAAAGCATTGTGTATCAATTTTCAAGTGTGCCTTTGCGTTTTTTCATAGTGTTACAAGGTTGTTTTGATAGTATGAAAATTACAAAGTGATTATATATAAACCATAAAGAGCAAATACACATACACATGCAACCTGAGAATTTGCTGGAAGATTTTCTGAGTTATTTCATGGGGTTTTTTTTTTGACATTGGGGTTTCCCCTGCAACGCAATGTATTATTAATTGGAAATTACTACATTTTCAGTGTTCACTAAGCGTAGAATCAGAATTTCCTGACTCATGTAGTTCAATCTTCTTTGGAAACTTTTGAAACAGAATTATAATTCTAATAATATTTCTGATAATTGCCTAGCCACATCTTCTCAAAGGTTTTGTAGAAGGATCAACAGCATATGAAGTGTATGATGTGTCAAGTACAGTAAGCTGTATTTTGCAACCTTATTTGTTACATTTTCTTTTGAATTCTGGGCTCTGTTGTAGCAACCAGGATAGCCTCTTGCATGACTTTATGACAGCATGTTGTGGAGCATGAGAACTAGCCTGAAGATAACTATAGGCACATCTGCAATAGTATTTAGAATAAAACAATGAGTAATTTGATGGATTAAAAGTATGCTTTATTTTTTTAATAAAAGAAGAAAGCAAGAATATTATTTGCTTGAATAATTTACACAATTAATAGATATTACTTATATGTATAGACTTCTGGAGAGAACATTTGGATATTGTAGTGTCCATTTATCTGATAAATGGATAAATACATTGCTGTTGTCATAAATGGATCATTCCTGAAGTAACTATTATGTTTTATTCAGTCTTTTTCAAAGATTTGCATTTTTAAGATTCATTAACTTAGTGGAAGTCATTTAGGTGTCTGTTTAATTCACTGTTTGAAATCAGTTGTTTCTGCACGTGCTAACTTTGTGGCTATCTAACAATGGTTTCAAAAATCCAATCATATAGTAATTGCAACAAAACACAGAACTCTTGTTAAATTCCTGGATGAAAGACTAGGCAATGAAAGGATTTCCCCCTACTTTGGAAATTTTTCATAATACAGAAAATTGAAGGAAAGCTTATTTTGAAATATATATATATATATATATATATATATATATATATATATATATAGCTACATATCTTCTACACATATTTGAATTATCTCATGTCTCCTTTTGTTAGTCCTTTGTATATGTATGTTTGTCTCTGCTCTTTCCGGCTGAGAGTTCCAAAGGAAATGTGAATGTAGACTTTCTTTTTATAGCATAAATGAACATGAAAAGGAACAAGTTATTAACATCAAATTTAGTTCAAAACTTTTATGATTTGTATGTCATGAAACAAACTAGAGGCAGTACTCTAGCTTTATATGAAGTGAATCTGATACTTTTTATTTCAACATATGTGGTTTAGTAGGCTTTACAGATTGCTACAGATTTGTAGCAATAACTGTCATAATAGTACAGTTTATTTTTGTCTAGGTAGACATTTTAGGTATATAAAACTTCAAATACAGGTGAATAGTTTTTATAGATATGTAGCGTTACTTAGTTT
Organism: Naja naja; assembly: GCA_009733165.1. Classification (NCBI taxonomy): domain Eukaryota; kingdom Metazoa; phylum Chordata; class Lepidosauria; order Squamata; family Elapidae; genus Naja; species Naja naja. The sequence continues at coordinate 103,211,027 of CM019149.1, read as the reverse complement.
TTCTTTTCTTTTTAAACAACACTGCTTCCCGGAAGGAAATTGTGGCCTCTCAGCTCATTGTAGTGAGTAATTGAAGTGTTGCTGTAGTTTCAGGAACTTGTGTAGATTTCCTATGACACAGTAACAGTATTAACTCATGCTGAGCCTGTCTTCATGAATTTTTTAAACTTACATAGACTTTCAGTGATATGGAAGAACTGGATGTTTAATCAAGATCCTGAACATGTGTTCCAGGTAGATAATTCAAAAGAGAATGAAGACAATATCTTGCAGAGGGAAGTGCCTCTTCGACAATCTCGCCGGAGGTTTCGGAAGATTAATCAGAGGGGAGAACGTCAGACCATTACAGATAATGTGGATGTTAGTAGCTACCTTTCCGTGAGTCTATATCTCTGCTGTTAATTATTTACCCACCTGTATTCATTGCTCTCTGTATTTGATTTTCTATTGGAACAAATGATACATAAAATTGCAAAATGGATTTTATAAAATTGGAGTAATAGAATGTTATTTAACACTTCAAAGCAGCTGTAGGTCTGTCAGATTCATTCTAATGCTATATAAACTCTAAAGATCAACATTGCGTCAATTCAGTATTTTTGGACAGTGAGAGCTTTTACATTGAAATACGTTGAGAAATATTTTGTGCAAGTTTAGCTACCACAAAAAAAAATCATGCTTAGCATGGTAATTCGTTTGTTTGTGTCAAATGAGCTGTAATTTTAATTTAATAGTGTATTTCTTTTTGTCCTAGTTTGTAATGTCTTTCAGCATTGTAGAAAAACAATAACTTCTGACAAATCAAATTGTAATGAACTTCCAAGATTGTTTACCTTCCATTAGCCTAACTCAGAGACCCAAAAGTTTTACAATTGCTCAGATTGATCAGGAATGAAATTAGACAAATCTTTATAAACACAATTAACAAAATGTTAAAACTGATTAAGAAAAAACAGGAATTCCCCAGATACTACACAGACGAGAGACTGAAACTGCCTTCGCTTTCAAGCCATCCCCCCACTTTCTTGAAGTGAGATGAATTCTCAGGTTGTTTTAGGGATTGATTTATAGAATGAGAACGTACTTGTTTTTAGTCTTGGTTGTAGATATTAGAAGTTTGCTGATCATTCATGTTTCAAGAAGAACGTTTCATAAGGGGCAGGTAGTTGCATTTTATCTGGATAATGCATAGAATATTTCTTCATGAATGTACTTGTTTTAATGATCATTGATCATTGAAAGGTATATTGAAGGTGATGCAGATTTATTCAGTTATTTATATATTTTCTTTAATTTCTTGCGGTCACAGACCAAAATACAAGTATAATAAAAGAAGAACATGGGAAAAATAAAATCATGAACAATTGGTCACCAGAAACTTTGACTGAGGGGAATTACAGCGTTCTCCTCTGATGGTTACAGCTCTTAAAAAAAAATTGGAAACCTGAGAAGTGATGTATGAAGAGCCATCCCCTAGACAATATAAGAACAAATCACTAGCATTGGGTCTGGAGGGGTCTATTTCAAGGAGAGAGAGTAACTTAGTTCTGCCTGCGTTATACATAGGGCAGTATAAAAAGATATGCTCCACATCACCCATCCAGTAGTGCTAAGGGCAAGACGTTGAAACGAACTAGGGAGAAAACTCTTCTATACTTGGGGATGGTTAGAGTGTAAAAATAAGAAGCCATCCTCAGTCCATAATTATTAAATTGGCTGAAGATCAGAGGAGAGCAGGTTTCGTTAGCTCTGGCTCTTAGATATTGCAAGTCAATGTCCACAAGCCGTTGGACTACCCTAAGTTGGGCGTCCTTAAGGCCATAATCTCCCAGGGCATCCCCCGTAAAACCTAGCAGGTGTAGTTTCTTCGTCAGCTCCCTCTCCCAGCGAGAAATATGAGTCAGCAAACGTCAGGGAGAGGTAGCTACCAGGAACTGTCAAAAAGAGCACCCGAAACCACCATTTAAAGTTGTTAATCCATGCCTTGCATTCGACTGATTGAGTGCCCAGTTCCAGGTACATCGGAGCAAAACCAACACAAGGAGGAAGACCCAGAAGTTTCCTAAAAAAAACAGCCTGGCCTCTTTCAATACAATCCTTGAAGCCCCATATCCATAAGGGAATTCCGTAAAGAGTTTGGGCCAAAGTTTTGGCTTTGTAAATATGGAGAGCAGAAGGAATAAACTGGCCTCCTTGGGTATAGAAAAATCTTAGAATCTGCTGGTGGCTACAGGAGGCCAAATTCAGCACCTGGTTCGATGTCTAGTCCAAGCACCGGTGTTCTGAAATTGAATACCTAAATACTTAAAAGTGGAAAACCTGCCTAACAGCATTACCATTGATAGCCCAGTTGTACAATTTCCGGGCTCTAGAGAACACCAATACTTTTGATTTGTCATAATTAATGGACAAGTGGTTCTCAGCACAGTAAGATGGTTATATATATTATGCTATATTTCAGTCTTTCAGCAGTAGCTGATAATTCCCTTTTTTAAACTTGTATATGATTATATTTATATTCATTTTTTTAATATAGGCCCTCCACCATTTTGTGCTATTGGGCACTTGTTACATTTGGACAATATGTTCTGAGTACTCTGCTGATACAGTTTGCTTGTTTATAAAAAAAATCTTTTCAAACAAAGTGCTGAGTTTAAGCTGTCAATCCTTTTCTAAAGAGAAGCCATAGGGCTATTTTAAAGTCTAGAGGAATTTTTGGAAATAGAGTATTGCTGGTTATTGGTTCTTTGCTTTGCAGTATTCTAGCTTCTAAAAGGGAGAAGATTTCAAAGTAAACATAAATTAAGAAACATATGGATTGTTCAATCACTGCAAAAGAATTCCAGAATTTTAGAGTTCATTCCAGAATCATCCTTTCTTTATTAGATACCATAAATATTCTAATAAGACTATTCTAATGTGGCACATCCACCTTACAGACAAAAACAATTTTGAAAATTATCTTGTTCCATTTAAAACTGCTTTCTGGTTTCAAACCCTTAAATTTCAACTTTGTTCAAGGATCAAAGGAACTGAAAGGATATAAATACATTTTTCTCAGAGTTCTCAGAGTTCTTGCACATTGGGGTGAAATATAAATATGATTAAGCAAATAAATAAGAACTAATTTCTTCCAGATATGTTGAAACTGATATTAAACAAATTCCCAGTACTAAACTCTAGGTACTAAACTTGCTAGGTTAGGTAAAAAATTTTTTAGTCTATATAGCTGAGATTAGTTTAAGGTAACATTAGATGAAATATTCCATCATCTGTTATACAGATATTTTTTATAATTTAGATTATAATATAATTATGAGTGTTATATGGTATTTGTTTTGATTGAGATGATGCATTGGTAAGAAGGTGTGTCTGTGTCTCTGTCTGTCTGTCTGTCTGTATATATATATATATATATCTTTATGTACTAAATAATATTTTTATGTACCAATTAATGTATTAAATCAGATGTGTATAACACCAAGATGATTTCAAATTACATCAGTATCATATCCATCCAAACTACAACTGTTAATTTCTTAATGATCATTTTTATATTCTGGCAAAACATTTATTTTAAAAACAATAAAAGATGAGAAGCTTTAAAAATGTTTTAATATGTTAAGATATAAACACACTAAGATTTTTTTCCTTGAATGTATTTGATATTTTAAATGTGCTTTCTCAATAGCCCTGTATATGCAGAAATAGCTTTTTGCTATTGGATGTTCTTTTTTCCTGTTTGTATTACTACTTATAAATTAGATTTATGTTAGGTTCCTTTATTGGTTAATTTACCCAAATACATTTAATTTTATTAACATTGCAGGCTTGTAAGAAGTAAATAGAAATTATTCCTAGAAAAAAAGTTAGAAGTGGCTACAGTATTTTTTTACAAAAAGAGAGAAGGAGGGAAGAGAAAGAGAGAAAGAAAGTAAGAAAGCAAAAAAGAAACAAACTTAGGGTGTGATAAAGATGTATAAAATTATGAATGATGTGGAGAAATGTGCAGTGCATAATCTTTGTGTTACTGGCAGTTTTAAGACATGTTATATAATGATTTTTTAAGAAAGGTGATTTCTTATAATATGGAATAATGCTGTTGAGTGTATGCTTTTATGATAAATTAGTAAATGCTGTTTCATGAGTAATTTATTTCAAATTTCTTCATTTCAGTTGACCTATTCTCAACTTTATTGTTAAAAATAACAGTTTTTAACCTATTGTCTATTTTTGAGAAAAACCTGAGAAAGGAAAAATAACGTTCTTTTAGTTTTCCTTCCAAAATATTTTTGGGCCATCTCATGTTCTTGCTCATCTCACCTGAGCTCAACATGTAATTAAAAGGATTTCAGTTATATACCAGTTGTATACCAATTCAGGCTTTTATTTGTGGTTTGTGATAATGTTGCATTAAAACAACTTTCAAATTTGTTTACAAAGGAAAGACATAACTGTTACGAAGTAATTTCCCAAACAGCATTAAAATGGGTATTTACTTCAGTATGCCATCTCTAAAAATTTCAATTATTGTTACCCAAGTGCTCAAAATATATTGAAAAAAAGGAACATTTTATTGCTATATATTACAGATTGTTAGTCAAACCATTATATATGGAGGCCTTGGACTGTCTGAGCTTGGTTGTTTACTGCAGAAGTTTCATTACCCAACTGAAGTAACATCATATTACCTGGTTTCGTAATGAAATGTCTACAAGCAACCAACCAACCAAACAAACACACACACAGAGCAGCAAGCACTCTACAGTGGAACCCTGAGCTTTTTTTGTTAAAGATGCTGACAACCGACGCCACTTTTTCCAGCTGACCATCGGTTACAACAGGCCCTTAACAGCGGGCTGTAGGGCATGAAGAGCGGGAGCTCGATTCCGCCGCTGAAGCCTCTTGCAGCCAAGAGACAATTTATTAATAGCTGACCTGAGCGAGAAGCACATCGGCGCAATTCCACTACTCGGCACAACGTTTTTGAGCTCATATAACTTCTTTTAGCTGATGCCGAGTCTCCCTCAACTGCCGACGCCATTTAGATATGATTTTTGCGCCGAGACTTCTAATGGTCAGCACCATTTTGGATTCAAATTTTGTGTTGAGAATTTTGATAGCCGGCACCATTTTACATCAACAAAACCTTCCTTTACTATTTTTTTAAAAATTACTATTGAGGCTTCTTTGACAGCCCGACTGATTGCTTTGAAGCCCTATTTTTACAGGCAGCACGGCTTTTGAAAGTTGGCAATTCGCACTCAGGTCTCTTGCAAGCAGGTGTCTTCAGGGCAGATTGACAGTTCGCGCCCAGGCCTTTGACAGCCTGCGCATTCAAACTGTTCCAACACTAGTTATCAGGGAGATCACCGACTGAGGGTTAATTTTTGGCCTCTCAGCTGTGACAGGTCAGCTTCAACCTTTTTATTTTTAAAATAAAATAACAGGTGCTGCTGCACTATCTTAGAATGTACTATATTTTCAAAGTTAGGGAGGATGTGGATTTGTCCATTTCTGATTTTGCAATCTTATAATATCAAAACTGAAAGAAATAGGATAAATTTGATATACATAAGTGAAAAAGTAATGTGCATAATCTGGCATACATTTCCCAAACCACCTTGATTTTAATTGGAATGTAATCATGTTTGGAATTATGAATCTAGTTTACTCTAGCCTAGTAATTACTGGAAATAAAATATTTCTAGGTCTAAGAAATAGGACTGAAAATCAAATGTTCTCTGAAACATATGTGTTGCTTTATTTTTTGAATATGTCATCCAGCCACAGTTTCATCCTGCCTTTGTCTCCATATTCTGTTATGCATTTGAGCACGAATTCTAATTTATGGTGTTTTTATGTGGATATGGAACTGATGTCATGTTAAATTGATACAATTGCCTAAGGAATGAAATGTACTTGAAAATATAGCCTGGTGTGAATTTGTCTTTCTCATGGAGACCCTCTTTAAATCAGCTTCTGTGCATGTTTGTTCCCATTAAAGGTTTACATTATAATATAATATAATATAATATATAATTAATATAATATAATATATAATAATATATAATATATAATAATATAATTATAATATAATATAATATATATTATATTATATATATTATATTATATTATATTATATTATATTTATATATAGAGTATAAGGGGATGCCCAGTAGCAATTGTAAGGAGCACTTTAAATCAAATACACTTGTTTCTGGAATCATGGCATCCTGGAATAAAGACACAGCTTTTTTCAGGAATGGCCGGCATGCTTTATGACTTGCTTTACAAAATTTGACATATCTTTTCCTCTTTGATTGCAAAGTGCTGCATTGCCCTAATAAAATAATTGCTTCTACATACATGGAACATTTTCATGAAACAAATGGATTTGCTCAGTTGAAACTCTTCGTGTCATGCACAAAACACTGTGTGATTAATTGCCCCATACTAAGATAGCATGATGAATGTCTAATATTTTTTTTAACATATGATAAACACTCTGTTCACAAGTACTGGCTTAAAACCATATCCACTAATTTTGTCTAATAATTTCCAATCAGCTAGGCAAAAGATAGTTCATACAAAAACAAAACACCCTGTCATATGGGGTGTCATCAAAGCTTTTTGGAATTATGCCCTGTAAAAGGACTTTTTGTAATGTATCACAGATGTAGAACTGCAAATTGATCTAGCAAATGCTAATTTAGACTATCAAAGCATGGAAATGTAATTTCTGTGCACCCAACCAGCCTGTTGCTGAAGGCTCCAGCTCTGTCCAAGTATTGGAGTGCTTTTTTAAAAGGCCCAACTATTGTCATTCCATCTACATTGGTAGAGAATTCAGTAAAGTACCATATAGTGAAAATGGTTGCCCTTGTGGACAGGATCAGTGATAACTGTTGTACATTGCTCCTTTTGTATGGTACTTTATATGCAACATGATTTATTGTATTATTTTACCTTTTTGGGACCACTGGGAAGCTTGTTATAATTTTCTCTTTCCACAGACATGAGTTCTTATGGCATCTTCCAAGCAGCCAAGTGTTTTGTGTAAAATTCTTGATGATATTTTAAAAAAGAATCTTTGTTATAAATGATATGTTAAATGATACCTCCATTACACATTAAATATGCCACATCTATATGATATTTGAAGGATGGTCATATAATAATTTTAATTTTTATATATGACAAAAGTAATATTTATACCCAGAAGGAGATCTGGTTTTTCACTAGCTAAATCTTACTTAGAGATTTGAGAGATTGGCAGTGTTTCAAAAGGAAATGTAGACTTTTCTTCATTCAAATTTAGGAAGAAAATGAATTTGGTATATGCTAATAATTTTTCTTCTAGTCTATAGAGATTCTCAGTCAACCAGGTCAGTCATGGTTGTCCCAAAGGTGCTTTTTCAGGAGGCAACTGGACTTCCTTGTTTTTTCTTTAAAGACATTTCTATTTCCATCAAAGAAGCTTCTTCAGCTCTGACTAGATGGTAGGGAATGGAAGGATTTATATTTCTTGCAGACAGCTGGTCATTTGCATCCTTTTAGAGGGTCATTGAAGCACTTGGAGGTTTATCTGCCCAGATTCACCTGATAATGCAAATGGTTCCTATAGTCTGCATTTTTTTTTCTGGAAATCCGTTCATACTCCCACACCATTTGAAGAGTGTTCATCCTAAAGTGCATAGCTAAAAGTCTATGGAGATTCTCGGTCATCTGAGAATGGTTGTCTCAAAGGTGCTTTTTTCAGGGGGCAACTGGACTTTCTTGTTTTTTCTTTAAAGACATTTAGCTTCTCCTCCAAGAAGCTTCTTCAGCACTGACTGGATGGTGGGAATGGAATTCTAGTGAATTTGCCAGAATAAAAGCAAAGCTTAATCAGTTTTCCCTCTAAGCCAGAGAAGCAGATGCTCAAGTCATATCTTTAAGCAACAGTTGAGTTGGTCTGGACAGATTTGGCCCAAGAGGGCTATATTTTTGAAAAATAGTAGGTAACAAACTTTATAAGCTTTCAAATTATTTTTAAAAATTGAGAAGTTGTATCTTGTTCTCTTTTTGCTTTGTCTTCTCTTTCCTTTGTTTCTTTTGTTCTGTCTTTCTTTCCTACTATCAATCAGTGGGAATTCCTTTGGTGTGTAGCCTGGCAGAAGGTTTCTGGGCTTTGGCTTAGATCTGGATAGAAGCCTCCCTTTCCTTTCTCCTTTTTTCCTTTCCCCTTTGCTTTCCTTTTGCTTCCCCCTTTCTTTGTTGCTGCTGCTCAGCCTTAATCTCTTTTGGTTTGAAGCCCAGAAGATTATTTTTGGGCTTCAGTTTATTTCCTGGATGAAAGGCTCCTTCCTTCCTTCCTTCCTTCCTTCCTTCCTTCCTTCCTTCCTTCCTTCCCTCCCTCCCTCCCTCCCTCCTCCCTCCCTCCCTCCCTCCTGATGTGTTAATGCATCATCTTTGACAGTGAGCAGGGAACTATATCTCATAACTCAGCATGTGAGGGTCACAAATAGTATGCATGCAACTTAGAGGGAACATTGCTGCCTGGATGCTTTTATTCTGCATATATTTTTATACTTTTACTATTTTAATTCCTTTCGCTATGTTCTGTTGAAGCAAGCCTTTGAATCTGCAAGTTATTAATTTAAAATTGATTAAATAATTATAATTTTCAGTAACATTCTAAAGAGGAATCCAATGTTACTTACAAAAAGTGTAAGTAATGTAAGGAATGACTTGTTTGTTCATATGGGGTATGGATATGGTTAATACATGAATCTATAGTGAATGAAGTAAATCAGATGGAATTTATGCAGCTATAAATGTCAAATACTCTAAATAAGAAAAGACTTTAAATATATAGTATATTACCTGTGAGAAGAAAAGGAGCTTACAATGCCTAGAGGGAAATTGAATCTATGGTCCTTTTTTATTGTTCCCTCTGTATCTCCAGTTCTATTTTTAGAAGCTTACATCATTTTTGTTCTAGTGACAGCCTTTTGCTTACATTTCCCCTCCTCTCTCCCTCCCCCTTCCCCTCCCCTTTCTTTCTTTTTTTTCTTTCTTTCCCTCAGGATAGGTTATATGTTTCTACTATTATTGCATTATACCATTATTTTGGTAGGATTTTTAGACCATGAATGCTGTAACTGCAGTGAAATTTAACACATATTCCTTGTTTAATATTGGATCGTAATAGTACTATAATAAAGAAGAAACTGTGGATAGCTCATTGGGATATTTTTAATAATTGTGATACAAAGTCTTGCAATAGTATTAGTTTTTTTTAAATGCAATAATTATAATTCTAACCTTTCTTGAAAATAAAATAATTTGAGATACAGAAGCTTAAATGATGTAGGTGTTTTAGCTATTCTAAATCACAGAAGACACAGTGCATAGTGGAAATGCTGCCAGATGTTGTCCCATCTGCCAGTAATAATTTTCACCATTGGTTCTTTCTCTTCCAGAACACATTTCAAACTGATACTTGTATATGTTACAATAAACTTTTGATAACCTTCATTGTCATTAAAATGTTAAGCACTTCTGTTTGCCAAACTATAAAGATTTTTTACATTGCTTTGTAACCTGTCATTCAGCTTGCCAATTATCAGGTGCTGTGAGTTTTTAGCTTCTTGAATTCCATTTTGTGCATAATGGCTTACTGAAACTATATTACTATTTACTGTATAGATCCAGAAATTTCATATATAGTGTGTCCTCATTTTTCTTTTGGAATTGCTTTTTCATATGGGGCATTTGGAGAAATTCTGATGGAAATATTAAAAATATGAACAAACATTTGAAGTACCTTTATTTATTAAAATACAATCTAGAATAAAAATTAACTGCTTGACATCTGTCTTTCTGTCTATGATCCACCCATATCTAATGTAGACCCTTGAGCTTGTTCTTCTTTTTAAGTTCATAATATTTTTAAATTAATAAAGTATACTGTTTGCATTTGTAACTTTATTAAATAAATTGTTGTTGACAGGCTTAGTATGGCACATTGTATCTTTAAAGTTAGACTTATTTGCTTGAAATAAATCATGCAAAATATTTGAAAAATATTACTTCCTTTGCAAATGCATTTTGCATTTGCTTACAATATACTATTTCTTCATAAAATTTTGGTTTAGTAGTGTTAAAAAAATAATTTCTAAAGCTTCTAGTCTAGCACAGAATTAGGTTAGTCTTACCCCCTGCACATAGCTGTTAGGCTGGCAGTGTTGCATGTAAAATCTTCCCCAGGGAGTTGCAGTAGCTGCAGTCTGATTTGTAAGAAAGGGAAAAGGATGATGTCATCTTCACTTAAAGGGGAAATAGAATTTTTACCCATTATTGGGCTCACAGTCATAGTAGCTGTGAAATATTGCATTCATGCCATACTCTTTAGTGGACTGAATTGCATGGCACAATAAAATGTGTTTAAAAGGCAATTTTTAGGCTATATGTTCTATTTGCTAATATTTAGGTAATAGAAGAAGTTATGTTTTATTTAAACAAGTTATATCTAGGAAGAACTATATATTGCTAAATAATTACCTTAAGTCATTGGAGACATGGTGCTCTGCTTAGGTGTTCTATGTGCAAACTTTGGAACAGTTTCACACAACTCTTTATTTAAACAGTGTTGCTACTATACTGATGATGGTTTTACCTTTTCTTATGAAGAAAAACAGTTTAAATGCTGATCGTTCTATGCTATTCTCAAGCATTGGTGAATGAGAGAGGGAGGGAGGGAGGGAGAAATTCCTATAAATATAAAATACTTTTATTAGTAAAAAAACAAAACTTTTTCATTCATGAAAACATGTGTTGGATTGAAGAGCTTCCAAGAAGGACACTGTTGAACAAATTTTTTGATATGAACATTTCCTTTTTTGTGTCAGATAATTAAATCAAACATTTTTTCAATAATATGTGCATATTGATCACTAGACAACTGAGTATTGTTAAATTTTTAGAAGATACAAATGAAATTAATCTCAGATTGATGTGAATTTGTGAATGAATGGCATTCATTGCCAACCATGAAATGTCCTGCTTTAAAGCAGTGTTAATCTGTCTTTAGGATTCAGATGAAATATGAACACTTGGTCAATACTTGAGTTCCAAATAAGAAATGAAAATAATAATAATAATTTGCTTCCAGAAATAAAAATCCTTATTTAATGCAAAACCTGGCTTTTGTGCTTTTGTAGGCAACAGGTTTTTTTTTACTTGTAGTTAGGGTGTTGATATATTTCTGTCTTAACTGATTGCACAGAAGATATGTATGTTCATTTTGAATCCACACCATTAAATCCTTTAAAGTGTCTGGCTCTTTGCCATAATGGCTAACAACATTGTTTCTCATTTTTAATATTAAGACTTCAAATATCAAAGCTTTGATATAGTTTAAGGCATGATATATTTTAGTTCTCTAAAATGGATTTTATTCAAGGTTACAATATTAGGAAAAGTTTGTGCTCTCCAATTTAAATTGTTTTGAGAGATGATGGATATGTATATAATGAAGGAAATACCTTAATCATTTTAAATCACAGTAACTAGAAATATTCTTTGCTTATAATACACCTTAGGAAAAAAAACACCATGTGTATAGATGCACAGATTTCAAGATTAAGTGGTTAAAAATAAAACACCCAAAGGAATTGTGTGCAATGTCAGATCAGCAGAGTGATATGAAATGTAACATACTGCATTTTGCTGAATTGTTGTTGTACAGAGATGTGTTTATACTAGGTCAATAAAGATGCTTTGGGTGCATCTGCAGATACAGTAGCCAATTGATCTAATGCAGTTTCTAAAGGCTTTCTATACAGGTGATGTCATCCTTTTAGCTCCATTCCCCTCCCACACTCTCCCCTCCTTATTAGATATTTCATCTAGCTGCGGAGCATCCAATCGATGAGAGCTTTTCCTGAGGGAGCTGCTGAGAAACGAGCAAAGATAGTAGGAATTAGGACTCGACCTTTCAGTCTTGCTGTGGATGTTGCTTTTTGCAATGCATTAGAAATGTTCTAATTGGAAAATGCTAGATTTGGATTAACCATGGTATCTGGCTGTTGCATTAGAATTCTTAGCTATACTGCAGCATTTTAAATTCTGCATTGGGGGTGTGAGGGAAATGGCTTTGATTGCAGAAGCTTTGAGAAATTCTACAATGCAAACCTGTTAGACCTCATACACTCACTCACGTTTTGCCTCCGAAGATACTGGCTGTGTGTGGATTCAGTATTGCGGCTTTGGTGGGCAGGAGTATAAAGAAAAAGAAACTTTGATATGAAGGATTCTTTGGTCACTCAAGATTTAATGAAGAAGACTCTCAACAAAACTGCTCCTGCTTTTTGAAATGTGAATATGGGAAAAGGGAAACTGAAGACTAACCAGCTTTAACTGTGCCTTGAAACAGAAAAAAAAATCTTAAGAGGAATTTAATATTCATCTTTTCATAATCATTGTATGAACTTTCAGCCTGTTCCTGAATTTACTCTGTCTGCTGTTTCAGGCATGTTCTCATTGATGTTAATATTTTAAATGAGAAGTACTGCTGAATTTTTTGAATGTGTGAAATTACCTGCTTGTTGAAATTGGACTGATTTTTTTTTGCAGTAATCATTGCAAGATGAAAACTGCTGAATGATAATTTTAAAAAATCACTGTGAATATAAAATCTGACTAATCATGTGCCTGAAGATCCATACCTTTGATTTATAGTTTATAAAAAGAATCTTCCAAGGATCTTACTTTATTTATTGTTTTGATTTTTGTTTGCAAGTGGAGGCTTTCCTTTTTAACACAGGAAATGGCTTTTCTTGTTCGTTGTTATGCCAATTGTCTGCAGCCATGGGCCTCTAAAGTAAGTAAGGATCTATAAGCAGGTTTTTCCTCTGACTGAATAAAGTAAGAAAATAAATCTTAAAAATATTCATATATGTAATTTCTGTTGGTTTTCTTCTGATGTTGAAATTCTTTGTACTGCAGAACTGATATTATCTGAGTCAGTACTATGAGAGAAATATCTTTAAATCTAGCAGGGTGCATTAATGTTTAATATTGCTCTTTGACCTAGTTATCAATCTTTTCTGAAATCATGTAGCCTTGTGGTTCAGTTTTTGCATATACTTGGGACTGTAAATGTTTAAGAGCATCTTTTTGCAATTTTATAGAAAAAAACTTTATACAATTTGTATAATCCTTGTGAAAAATTATCCCTTCATAAAAGTTTTTTCATTTACATCTTCAGTATAGTAATTAATTAGTTCTAGAAGTTTTTTCTGTGTTGATGCTAAGCTTAAGCTGTTGCCTAATAAGCATCTACTGACAAGTGAAGAGTTATCATTATTTATTAACTTTGCTCTTTGGTAGGTTTTAAGACAGTAAAAGTTGGGGGCTATTTCATGTAATTGGCATATTTTCTATTCAATTTAGCTGTATCCTGGTAATTTTCTTGCTAAGAGCTAAAACTTCTTATCTCTTACGAGCCTTGCCAACCCCTCCAAAAAATCCCTAATGGTTAAAACATCATTTCAATGTGGATACTCTTCTGTAGCCATCCCTTGTCTCCTGCTGATCTATCCCCTTTCTCCAATGACTGTCACAACATTGTGTTTCCTGTGCTATGACAACTGTCAAGATCATCCTACACATTCATTCTGGCTTTGTCCCTAGAAATGAGAGCAAAGACAGAAAACAGTATATAACCAATATTATTATTGTACTGTTATATTTCTCTAGCCAGGTGAATTAAAGTGATGGGAACTGTTATCACTTTCTGATTTAATCAATCAGTTCTGACCTTGCTCTTTCTGGAAAGAACAGGCCACTAGCCCAGTAAGACGGAAAGATCTGACTACAGTCACAGAGACACTGAACTATAGTTCTAAACTGAGACTGAAGACTGGTTAAGCCTTTGGTTAGTTTTGGTTTAGTTATTCTGGGTTTGTAAAACACTGTTAATATGTTGTGCAAACAAAGATAATTATTATTTATTTAGACAATGAATAAATTCTGTCAATGTATTGGCATTAGAGTAGTAATGGCAATTTACACTTTTCTGTTACTCTAAAGCTACTTTCTAAAGCACACTTTTTTAATGGTAAACTGTTATTCACATAAAGACTTGTTTGGGGCCTAAAATGTTTTCTGGTTTCACTTCATATTTTGCTTTCTTCATTGTTACCTCATTTGTTATTGTTGTAAATGGCTTAAAAACAGTGGTGGGATTCAAATAATTTAACAACCGGTTCTCTGCCCTAATGATTGCTTCCAACAACCAGTTCACTAAACTGCTCAGAAAGATAACAACCGGTTCTCCCGAAGTGGTGCGAACTGGCTGAATCCCAACACTGCTTAAAAAGTTCTAAAAACATCCAAGATTTTTAGTCTGTGTCAGGGAAGATAATGCCATATAGCTGCCTGATAATGTAAAGAAGTCAAAGCAGATTGAGAACAGTGAGTCTTGAAATAATTCTGAGTGAATATTTATTCACTCCTAAAATGGCAGACTTGTATTTTGGCCTACTTGGATGTGTAATATAAGGATGAACATAAATAGTGGAACAGCTTGCCTTCAGAAGTTGTAGGAGCTTCATCATTAGAGGTTTTCCAGAAAAGACTGGACAGCCACCTGTCTCCTATTTTTTCAAGCCAATATGGTTATTGCTGAGAAATCTGTGTTTTGAAAACCCACACATGTGAATTGCACTCTGGTTGGGAAAGGCTGGTTTAACATAACATCTGACTCATAGGGATGCTAGGGGTCAGGGATAGACAAGTGTTGAAAGATTCATGGCGATACAAAACCTATGACATAAGTACTTGCATCAGATATTAGGACCAAATGTGTAAGGACAGCTTTTGCATCATAACCTCACTATATTTATATCATTATTGTATATAATTTCAGTTAGCTCAGATGCCTTTGGTCTGTCTTCTAATCTCATTTTCTCTCTCCCAACTAGAGAAACAAATCTAAAGTAAAAAAGAGAGGTGATACACTGATACTGAAAGATGCCTGGAGTGATTGAAGGCAGGGTGTGTCTATGAGGAAACCCATTGGCCCCAGGCTAGTGTACTTGAATTTAATCATAAATTGCAGTAATCACATATTGTCCAGATGCAGTCAACATATAGGTTTTACTCCCAGTATTAGTTTAGTAGTCCTAGTTATTTTATCCTGGATGATTGCATCTTGCCAACTTGCTCTGAAGTTAAAAACTGCATTTAATTTTAAAAAAATTACCTAAGAGTTATGGCACATCATTTTTTTGTTCTGATTTTCTGTTTAATCATATAGGTACCTTTGAGGATACAGGTTGCTTGCATTTGGCATTCAGAATTCCTTGAGCTGTCTGTGCTTATAAGAGCTATTAAAAACTCAATTATGTACATGAAACACTTTCCTTTTGATACATGAGATGCAGGTCATAAGAAATGAAATATATTTTAACCAATTTATCTGTTTTTTTCTTTAACATTGTACTAAAATAACATTTGGATTGTAAATTAAGGAGCCTTCTTAAGTAATCTGTGTTGATTCTGAGAGCATTGATCACATGAGACAAGCTGAATATCATATAGAATTCAATCATGTTCTTTATTTGGAAAGTTAATCTTTTCAGTATCATAGACCTGATGAAGATAGGAGATTAATATTAACGTTTCTGTAAAAGTCATTTACACAATCAAAAACATTAGACCTGTTCTACTAATGAAAGTCTAATATTACTCTTGTAATTTTCACCTGGCACATTGGAAGTTTTTTGTCATAACATCTACCTCTTAAGAGTATGTCTGAAACACTTTACTTAAATACAGAGGAAAACTTAAGATGAAACTCAACACACATTTTTACTAGCAGTAGCAATTCCTGTTGACAGAATTGGAAAGTGTGAATCTGTTATTTTACAGTCATATAACATTTTCTCTGGAAGGTCCCTGAAAACCCCAAAGCTGTTTTTGAGAGTTAATGTTGGGATTAAATAAGGTAGGAAAAGAAGGAGAAGTATTGTTGAGCATGTAATATTTATTTATTTATTTATTTGATTTGTCAAACGCTTTCAAGATAACAGGTGTAAGTATAAACATAGTTATGAATACATGAAATGGACACGTATAAGAAAAATTAAAAAAAAAGAAACAATAGGACAGGGATGGTAGGCACGATTGGTGTGCTTATGCACGCCCCCTACAGACCTCTTAGGAAAGGGGTGAGATCAATAGTAGACGATCTAAGGTTAAAGTTTTTGGGGTTTGGGGAAGAAACCACAGAGTCAGGTAGAGTATTCCAAACATTGACCACTCTGTTGCTGAAGTCGTATTTCCTACAATCAAATTTGGTGCGGTTAACCTTGAGTTTGTATCTATTGTGTGCTCTTGTATTGTTATGGTTGAAGCTGAAGTATTCATTGACAAGTAGGACATTGCAATGTATGATTTTATATACTATATTTAGATCGGACCGAAGGCGGCGTATTTCTAGGTTTTCTAGGTCTAGAGTTTCAAGTCTGGTGGCATAAGGTATTCTGCAATGAGTAGAGGAGTGGATAGCTCTTCTTGTGAAATATTTCTGGACTTTCTCAATTGTGTTAATATCAGATACGTGATGTGGGTTCCAGACTGATGAGCTGTATTCAAGTATAGGTCTAGCAGATGTTTTGTATACTCTAGTTAGTAGTATGATATTACCAGAGAAAAAGCTACGTAGGATAAGGATAATGGATTGGTTAATAATTGATTCCATGACTTTACAGGTGATGCAGCATGAAGAGATTGGTCTGTAATTTTCAACTAGGCTGGGGTCTCCCTTTTTGAAGATGGGGATGACTATGGCTAGTGACCGTAGTTTTGGCAAGGAGCTGGTCCTGAAAGATTTTTCAAAGATTATGTTTAGAGGTTCGGCTATGGCAGTGGATAGCTTTTTAAAGAAGTAGGCACATACTCTGTCCGCTCCAATAGATAGAGATGGTTTTAGATTGCATAGTGCTTTTTCAACATTGTCTTCTGTAAAATCGATATGTATTAGATCATTGTGGTTGTCTGTGGTTTGACTAGGAAGTACTGGGCTTGATCCATGCTGTTTACAAATACTGAGCCAAAGAATGTGTTAAGGAGGTTGGCTTTAATGGTGTCGTCGTTGCAGTCTTTACCATTAGGTCCTTTCAGGGGTGGGATGGTCCTTGAGTCTTTTAGTTTGTTGTTTACAAAATTGTGGAAAGCATGGGTGGAATTTGTGAGTAGAAGATTTTCCTCTTGTTTAATGTGATAATTCGTGCTTTCAGTTTTTATCTGGTGGCATAAATTTTTGTATCGGCTTTTGAAGTTGGCAACATGACCAGATTTGTTTTTTTGCCAAAGTGATCTCTTTTTGGATTGAAGCTTCCTTATTGTTATGGGTAATCTGTTTTTTCTGGTTTTGGGAGTTGTTATTGGTACATATAGTTTGATGACTCTTTTGACTTCTAGTAAAAATATGTTGTAATGGTCTTCAACAGTATTGCATCCAGTGAATAGAAATTGCCAATCAAGGGATGAGAGATCGTTGTTTATAAGATCATAGTTGCCTTTTTTGAAGTTATAATAGTTTATATGATTAGTTTGCTCTGGTTGTTAAGAAAATTTTAACAGCTAGTGAGTTGGGGACGACAGGTTCAATAATGCTGTACATCAATGTCCCATGCACTATATCAGGGTCCAGGGATACAGTCATGCTAGGAGTATTATAATTCTCAACTAATCATAAAATCCTGGCAAACACTCAGTTTTAACAACTGCTAGAGATACAGTAAACAAGTGGTTTACTTTTCACATGACAATAAGTCTCCAGCTGGCATTCAAAGGAATACTTGCAATGGCCCTAGATTGTCTATTGCTTCTTTATGCTCCATGGTACAGATGTAAATCACAACAGCTTTTCCATTGGACTTCTTGGTTGGGAAGACAATCAAATGGGGGTGGGGTCAGTTCAGACTAGCAGAGCTCATTCAAAAGAGAGAAGTGGCATGGAAGGTTGTTGGAAGTGGTTATCTAATTTAGATAACATCCTAACTATTTACACATAATTCAGTTTTAGTGGTAGTGTGCTCCATTTTGGAAAATCGTGGGCTTACTTGGGAATAACCTCAACTACAAGTTAAAAAATAATATGTGCGTGTCTTACTATGTAGATTCCCAGTCAGTTGCTCCTTGCTCATAAAATCTTTTTAAAAATAAATTGAAAGAAAAGACACCCTGGCAAGAAACAGAATTCTGATTGAGTCCTTTCTTGTTGCGAACCAAGGTGAATACATTATTAATATTTATTATTTTGGACAACTGGCACTATATTCATGAAAAAAAATCAGTAGATTCGAGCTTTTTGTTTAAAAATACTGGACTGTTAACAGGAAAGGGGGGATGATTTCCCCAAACACTGTCCCCTGTGCTTTAGTGTTCATTTTTACCCTTCAAGCTTTCAAATCTGTCTCTTGAAACTAATCAGACCTGACTAGTGATGCTGGCCCACAAACACCATTCAATATGTAGCCTGAAAAGACTTGTGGGATGCTGTTGCAGAATAATTTAATACACATTAACTTTGTATGTGTTTAGATGTGCACATGCATTTAAGGACATTCATAATCACATGATAAACACTGGATATTAGTAAGAAGATTTTAATAACAGCAGCAATCCCCATCAAAGCTTCTGACAGTGAGAAATAATTTTAAAAATTGCTCTTTTGGTTCATTGGCAAATACTTATTTTAGTTACTCCCAATTAAAATGTTGTTGAACTCTTGTCAGTATTAATGTGTCTGTATGTAGAAAACCTGAGGGCAGAGTAAAGCTTCTGTTGTGATTTGAAGATAATAGGTCATGATTTTTGTAAGCATTTGTATAGTTGTAAAATATTAGTTGCAAGTCTTTGAAATTGCCCGTGTGGAATTCAGACCAATAACTACTGATTAATTTGTATAGTAAAAGTTGAATTCGTGTCCAGAGATCATAAATTGGGGAGTTCACTTCTGATCGTTTCTAAAATTCATATTTTTATCCTAAAACATTTTGTCTAGTAATGGAAAATATTTATGTTTGATTTCCTGTGCATTGGTTTGTGTTCTGTTTTATAAGATTGCAGTAACTAAAAACAGATGGAAGATCTGTGGAAAAGTATAGATGCTTTTATTTAGTCATATATTTTACTCTTTTTTTAACCATAATTGGAATGATCTTATATATTTTTTCCCTTGAAAAAGTTCTTAAAATTTGGTTAGCTTAATTATTTTAATGTTCCATATATTTTAGGGAAAAACTGTTAACAGTAATTTTTTTTACTCTTGTGAATATTATGTATATCTTTATGCCGCTCATATATGTCTTTTGGGATAGTAGAATTGAAAACAATGTTCCATATAATAAAGTACTTTTTTAAAAAAAAGTCTAATTATAGCAGCAGAGCATTAGAAATATCCTCCATGATAGCTCACATAATTACATAAGGGAGCATATCTATAATATTGTGTTCTGCCATCTCTATAATGGAGTTATATTTAGCACTAGCACTAGCACTTAGACTTATATACTTCTTTACAGTGCTTTACAGCCGTCTCTAAGCGGTTTACAGAATCAGCATATTGCTGCCAACAATTTGGGTCTTCATTTTACCCACCTCGGAAGGATGGAAGTCTGAGTCAACCTTGAGCCTGGTGAGATTTGAACTGCCAAATTACAGTCATCTGGCAGTTAGCAGTACTGCGCTCTAACCACTGCGCCACCATGGCTCATTTAAGAATGAAAAATAATTTTTTCTCCATAATTATTAATAACTCATAGATAGACAGACAGACAGACAGACAGAAGAAATCAAGGAGGCCATACAAATTTTAATTTGCATCTAATTGAAGGGCTATAATTAAGACAGTAATTTAAGAATTCTTGATTTACTTGCCAACTGAGCAATAAATTTTAGATATCTATAGATAGATGGACCAACTATCACTAACATTTCAGCCATCCATTTGGATAATTGATAATTGTCTTGCATCTTAGGAATGCTTATGTAGGAATCAATCCTGAAGTTTCTAAAGAGCTAAGTAGATTATCTATAAATATGTCCCACCTTCTTTATTTCAAAATATTTGATCCTTCAAAAATTCTGTTGTGTTACAAATAGGCATGGACATTATTACTCAGTTAGCCACCCTATAAATAATTATCTGATGGATGACAATTACACTTTTTCATCCCTTTCCTTAATACTTCACAACCCAGAGTCCATATGGGATATATCTTTTGCATTACTTCAAATTATAGTAGAACAGTTACTACAATTCTGAAACAGAAACAGTGTTAAAGTTTAGCAATTGTGGTATAATTGCTTAAAAATACCAATCACAAGATGAAAAATCTACTATATGGAGTCTGAAATAATGTTAAAACTAATAGAGGAAATGTAGAACAATATGGATAAGCACCCTTATAATTCACCCAAAATAATTAACGTTGCATGTAAGGTAAAAAGTACACATTTTGGAAAAGAACAATGCAAATAAAATTATACATGTATCTAATATTTTAATTCATTGTAGGTTACAGTGAACAGTATATGAATGTTTCCTTACACATTTTGAATGAGTAATTACTTCTTTGTGTTCACGAAATTCTTCATGAAATTCTACATATTTTTTCTACAAATAGCTTTGCAATGATTGTAATTAGAGTTGTCTTTCCTACAAGTATGTTATCATGCTATATATGCGCTTATTATTTGCATAAATTTATATCTTTATTCTGAATGCTAAATATGTATATTCTTCCTTTCCTAAATTTATGTGAAAATATAAAAGAACAAATGGATTGCTAGTGCTAATTTTAGAATTGAATTAAAATATATCAGATCTAGTTCTTCCAATGTTTTTGCTCTGTGTAAGACAGTAAGTCTTCCTCTTTGTTGTATAATTTTAAAAATGTTGATAGAAGAATTACATGATCGTAAAGCATTGGACTGAATATAATTATGTGCCAGTGTTATCTGCAGATACTCCCTCTGATAGGAAAGTAAATATATATATATATATATATACCCAAATCAAAAACTCTTTGTTGAAATTTCAAAACTGTCACATATTATAATTTCTTTTGATATCAAGTCTACTCAGTTGTCTACCTAATCAGTCTAAATAGTATACTCTTATCTAGAAATACTTGTCTGAAACTATTTATTGAATGACATAAATCTTTCTCATGCTATAAATTCTTCAGTCAGTAATTCACACGCTATAAACTTAAGTATCTCCTAAAATAGTCTATTCCACTATAAAATAGTTCTTGTAATTGGGAAACTTCTAAAATATTTCACCCATTAAATTTAGTTATCCAATAATAGGAAACTCAATTCCATCATCTGCCATCTACACTCACATTTCTTCTTAATCTTCAAAAAATACTTTCAACAATTACTCATTGGATTTGGTAGACTCATCACTCATCCTGTTAGACATAAAGAAAGCAGCCATACACTGAATCAGATGCTTGGCTCATGTAATCAAAAGCTGTTGATTCTGACTATCATCATCTGTCTAGGTTTTAAATAAGAATTTTCAGTTCTCATCAAGGGATTAAGTTGGTAAAGAAAACATGGGTTTTGTCACTGAACTGTAGCCCACCTTATTTGGGCACGCTTTAATTTGTAACATTTTAACTAATTTAACACATGATGTCCAGAACTAGAAATACTACTCTACTTCAAGTGACATGAAGATTGAGTTTAAGTAAAAAGTTGTTTCTATGAATGGAATTTAAGTCATTCTTTTTTTTAGCTGCTACAGTATATCAAACTGTTAGCTCATATTCTGTTTCGTTGGTTTTGGCACAGTGTTTCAGCCTATCAAAAATTCTTTTGCATCTTGATTGTATTCTATGATATTGGTTTTACTTCTTAACTTGTAAAACATCAGTTTGAAAGTAAACATTATTAAATATTTTTGAATTCAGATCTACCATAGAAACACTGAATGTCACAGAGTATATAATAGAGCCTATGGCACAGCTGTGGATATATTACAGACTATCATGCAGATTAGGCTAATTGTGCCAGTTGATCACACTTATTTTTCAGGCATTCAGATAAATTTGGAAATAATTGCATGGATTGTGAGGAATTATTTAATTATAGCCCAGGTATCTCTATTTATTAAAACAACATATAGAAGGAAAAAAATCCCTAGGAGCGATCTTCAAATTATAAAGTATATTTATTCATACATGATATAAAATATATTAAACATTGCATTCCTTTGTAGAATATGTATTGTCTGATTCCCAAGTATATCAGTAGGATTTTATTGATACAGCAAAATCCTGTATATCAAAGTGATTTTCAGCACTATTCCTACAGTGGAAGCAAAATCTGGTTCCTCCTACAAGACTAAGATAAAGATAAAGAGTATTTGTACAAGGAATATAGAAAGACCTCTTACTGATTCTCAGAACTCTAAAATCTAAGTTGCTAAAAAGTCTAACAATATAGTCTTGGTTCACTCTATATATTGTAATCCTCTTTTTATTAATCATAATTGGTATTAAAGACGTTGGAAGGCATTTTTATGGAGACAGGTAACCACGCAAAGTGTTTTAATTATATACTGTAGTATTTTGAGGTTTGGTTTAATTTTCATTGAAATTTTTAATATAACAGATGGACATTGGAGTCAAACTTCAGAATTATGGCTAGATTGTTGCTGATTTTTATTTTTGTTGAAGTAATTATTATCCTACTTTTCTGCTAAAAGATTTGAGGGACTAACAAGAATAATTAAAACCAGATTTAGATTATGTAATATAACTATATTCATGTAATTGAAATTATACATACATACCAATTAAAAGGAAAGACTTCTCATCCTTACCCTGATTAAGAAGCTAAGGGCATTGAAAAATAGCAGGTTTTTAACTTATCTCTGAAAGCTGAAAGAGGAAATGCCATATAGGATTTAGGAAGCAGTGAGTTCAGTGATACGATTTCAGAGATGGGAGGTATTTGAAAAGAAAATTTTTTTAAAAAAAATTCTGAGTAGACCATTTTATAAGGAATAATTTAGAGCAACCACAAACAAGGGCATATCTTTTACCATATTTTATGTTGACCGTGGGTAGAAATCCTAAAGTGTAAGCAATGAATTAAAATTGGAAATGGTTGACAGGGCTGTCTGAGATGTAAAATGAAGAAAAAGCATGCACATTTTTAAAGGATGCTTTAAGTGTTGATCTATATAGATGCATTTTTCTGAATTTCATCTAAAACATCTCTTTGCTGCCATCTTTCAAATACTGAGGAATTTATAAAAGCTTTTAAGAAATTTCAAAGTGATTTTTTAAATAACCTTTTGAGTTCTGCTGGGTATTCTATTTCTTTCCATTATGCTATACAGGTGGACCTTGGCTTATGACAGCAATTGGGACCAGAATTTCCATTGCTTAGCAAGCTGGCTGTAAAGTGAAATTGCTTCACTTCACTTACAGGCCATCGTTAACTGAATCCCACAGTCATTAGGTGAGGCAACTTCCTGCTGGCTTCCCACAACCAAAGTCAGTGGAAAATTACAAGCCTCAGCCTAGCAGACAGCCAAATGGCTTCTGCTGATGGAGGAGGAACTTGGGGGTGGGGGGCGCAGGGGAGGATCAGAAGGTGTATGGGAGGTATGGCACACGTTGGGAAGTGGGGTATATGAAGTCAGAGAAGTATGGATTGAAGAGTGTGTACAAGATTGCAAAGGTATGTGCGATAAGTGCATCATGGGTCGAGGAAAGTATGCAATGATGTGAGGAAGGCATGGTGAGGGTTGGGGAATGTCTCATGATGTGTGAGTGTCAGGTGTGTTATAAATGCAGAGAGGCTGGTGGAAGGTAGATGAATGGGAGAGACTCATTCCAGCAACTTGTGTGCTTCCCTGCCAGTTTCCCCATTGACTTTCTGGGGTAACAGGCAGTAAAAGTTGCAAATGATGATCATGTGATCATACATTAAAATAACCTTTATCGTCATTTTCCTGTATATATGATAGCACACATTAAAATGAAATTCAAATGCACTGTTCTCAAATAAACACCACCCACCACCCAAGGTCACCATTCCAAAGATAATATTATAATAACAGTAGCAGCATGCAAAATCCAAGTTATGCAAAAATGCTACCAAGATTCTGTCTGTCTGTCTGTCTGTCTGTCTGTCTGTCTGTCTTTCATCTGCATACTCACACACACACTGCATTTTGAATACATAGCGGAAAAAAGAGTCTTGAGAGTTAACAAGGTTCATATGATAAGGTACAAAGCTATTACAGAATAGTTGTTCTGCTTTGGATATCATGAAGCCTCCTTTGAAAAGGCAGTAATGAAAACTGGTCATGGAGAGGATGTATAAGGTCCCTGATAATACTGCAGATCTTGGTCAAGCAGCACTTATGTGCTTTTTGTAAGTATCATGGGCTTGTAAACAATGGGGTTGCTGGGACAGCCAAAACTCCATGGTCTGGTTGTAAGTACCACTGTTGTAGCTTCAAACTGTTGCTGAACAGATGGTTGTAGTTCAAGAACAGCCTATAGTAAAAAAAAAATTCCATTTATACATTTGAATTTTACAATTTGCAGATTAGTTGACTGTCCCCTCTTTCTCTCTCCCTTTTTTAACCTAACCACCTGCACATATAATTTATTCTGAAGTTTAGCCAGTCAATTTTTGGTCATTAGTATATGTACTCCCCAACCCCATACTGATACTTGAAATGTGTTTACTAATAAATAATGTGTATTATTTCCATATTTTGGTAAGAATATTAGAAAGTAATATTGCTACTACCAGCTAAAGTTGAGTAAATTCACTTATGTTTCTGCATTCTTTAATCAGAGACCTCTTACTCTTCCATTCAGTATTGAAAACCAGCTTCACTCTCTATATTGCCACATAGATTGTGCACAGTATAATTTAAATTGCTCCATGGTTGTCATGGTTACTATGAAATCTGAAGCTGCACAAGATACAGTAGACTCAGTTATGTATGTTGAGATACTCCAATATAAAAAAAAATGAATTCTCAAGACTACTACTACCAGTTTGGGAAAGCATAATCTTTTCAATTGGGAAAGCATAATTTTTCCATGTAGGCAGCATTCAGATGTAAACTTAAATGTGGGAATTGCAAATTCTGTTATTTCTTATATAAAAAAATAATTTATTGAGAAGGTGGAATATGTAATTCCATTTTTCCTAGATTATTTAAAAGAAACAATACTAAATGAAATATTTCTGATTTTAAATAATCACACCTGTTTTTATAGATTTTAAAAATTTACAGATGTAAAAAATAAAATCTCCTTCACAAATAGATGACTTTACAAAAGCATCTGTGTCATTTTCTTGGCAGCAATACAAAGTAGTTTGACCCTGACTTTTAAATGTTTTCTTCAGTTTTTCAATCTAGTTTATAATTCCAAGTAAGATTAGCCTGATGCTTTGTATGGGAGAAACAATCTGTTAGATGCAGATGGTTGTTAGTGCAAATGGTTGCACTATAATAATATGGTGGGTTTTTCTATTTGATGTATCATTTGTTTTCCCTAAACCAGGGGTCTTCAAACTTGTCAGCTTTAAGACTTGTGGACTTCAACTCCCAGAATTCCTCCTCCAGTCATGTTAGCTCAGGAGTTGAAGTCCACAAGTCTTAAACTTGCCAAGTTTGAAGACCCTTGCCTTAAACTAATTCAACATACCAAGTGATGGTATGGTTAGTCAGGTTAGTAAATGTGGGAATTATAACCAGGTATACTGCTCATGGAAAATGCAGTCATTCTGAACTCTTGCTGTACAGGAATTAAAAGTAGTTTCCAAGTAGTTCACTTATGCAGTGAAAGGATGCTATATTTGCAGTAAGTAAGTAATTGTAAGTATCTGATATTTGAATTTTGTATGAAAAAAATAGAAGCTCTAATTGTCCGGGGCTCTGTATATGAAAAATGTAGAATAAAAATATAATATGATTTTTGTGTGTGTGTCTACTATAGCATCAGAAATTGAGTATAGATGATGACTTGTAGATTTTTAGCATGCTATTTACTGTAGAGATACTTTTTTTTCTTACCACTGAATTATCTGTATTTTTTTGGTGTGATCAAATAAATCTGTAGGTATTTGGAGGACACAGTTTAGAAATTTACATTCCAAGTATCATAATCTGTATACATACTTATATTTGGCCTACTGTACTAGTATGCAGTTCATAGTTTTTATAGTCATGATGGCAGATGTAGATCTTGCACAGCAGATTCCATATTTTGTCAATATTAAGTAGAAGTCATTATTTACCTATGTGATTTTTTAAAGGTTCTTTCACAATACATATAGTGAATCATTCTGCTTTTTGTAGCCTATTAAGTTACATAGAGTGGACATGGATTTTGACTTTTAACATAATTATTCAGTCGCTAAGCAATGCAGACAGAAAGTCTGATATCACATGTCCTCTTCACTTCCTGCTGGCTTCCAACAAGCGAAGTCAGTGGGGAAACTGGCAGGAAGTTGGAAGACCTAGATAGCTTGCAAGCAGTCCAACAGACAGGTAAATGGCTGCTGCCTGGTAGGTCAAAGTAGGTTGTAGTGATGCACAACACTTTTGGGCCCAGGAATGGTGGAACAGGGTATGCAGGTGGGTTCAATGACATGTGTGAGCAATGAGGCCAGGGATGATTGCTGTTGTATGAGGCAAGCACATGGGTAGGTGGAATGGTGCATGTGAGCAATTTCAGGCCTGGGAGTATTGCTGCTGGGTGAGGGAGCATGCATGGGTAACAATGAGATGTGGCAAGATTGGGGGTGTCTGCTGTTGGGCAGGAGAGGTTTACTAGAGTGACTAGCAGCTTTCCCAGCTGGCTGCCTTATTGACTTTTCTTGTGGGAAGCTGGCAGGACAAGTCACAAATGGCGACCACATGACCGTGGAGTGCTGCATCTCTTGTATGTGCAAGCAGATTGCCAAGTGCCCAGATCGTGATGACATGACTGCAAGAGTGGTGTGAAGGCCAAAACTTCAGGGACTGGTTGTAAGTGCCACTTGTTCAGCACTAGGACAATTTCAAATTGACACTGAATGTGTAGTTGCTAAGTAACCTATATTATAAAATACAAAGGTATGTTCCTGATACTTTCTAGATAATTTTATACATTGGATGAAATAGAATGTAGATTAATATTTTATTTAATACAAAACAAATCTGATTGTATAAGAACCATTTGGTTAGAAAAGGAAATATTTTTATTAACATATTTCTGAAAAGTGAAAATTCTTGCTTGTGCATGTCTTTTAAAGAATTTCATAATAATCCTTGAGATAGATCAGTGATATCACCCATATAGAACTGAAGCAAAACTCAAATTCACTTGGTGAGTTCATTCAAGACTCTTGAATTTAAAGTCACTGTTGACGGATTCACTGTGATATTTGCAATGAGAAAGTGTATGAATGGAAGATAAAGCCTTGGGGCAATTAATTGTTTTCATGTTACCCACATGTTTCATAAAAGGAGGTGAATAAATCTACTTTAAAAGATATAAAAAGTTTAAAGATGCCTGATGTCCATAAAACATAAGTTAGCTGTGGTACAAAGAAGGATGGATGATCTTGAGACAATCAAGCAGCTGGCAGCCATCTCAAAATTTATTTCTTGTAACGAGGAATGAAGAAAAGTGAAGGAAAATAGTTTTTGGACAGGGTGGCATATATTGAAAATTGAAATGAGAGAAAGCGATAAAATCTAACTGAAGTGGGATATCCATTTATAGATGTCCCACAATCTAAGAAAAGCAAATACTTGTTTGATTTACACTCTGGCCTTTAAATCTTACTGAGTAGTCAGGATGGTTAACAAAGTTTTAAAAATGAACAGTATCAAAAATGAAATAAATGAAAGTCAACACTAAACTAGCTGCTAAAATAATTTAACAGTTATGATGAAACATTCACTGTCCCTTGCACATTTCTAGTAAGGCAGACATCTCTGCTGGTAAGGGCAAATTCAGAAGGATCTTTCCAAATATTCTACTTCGAAAAAAGTGAGAAAGTTTATGAAATAATTACAATGAAGTGTAATATATTAATAATCAATACCACTGAAAGGGAGAGAATGGAATATACATATGGAATAAACTTTTTCAGGCGGTTGAACAAATAACACTATGTCGGAAGAATGTTTGTAAGAATAATTTTAAAGTCAAGTAACGATCTGGCTTGGGGGCCAATCTTCTGCAAAGCATTCACACAGTTTGCCTTTTCAGATATCTACTTAAATATATAAATAAATAGGCTGCATTTTACTGCATTTTACTGTAAACTTTACAGTACTTTACAGTTCATTTTAACAAGTGTTTAAATGTATATACATTTAATAATTAAATAAAAAAACCCGTTGGCATCATAGTTCAGCATATGAGCAATAAATAAATATGGAAATAGAGAATGAAATTTACACTGGGATGAGATACTAGAACAGCAAGAAATACAAAGTATTTGTAAAGTAAATGGACAGTTTAAACATAATATCAATTTTGTGGGCAGAATTCAGGAATTTTAACCTAAAAACTCCTCTAGATTAATAGCCAGATGTAGTTACTCCTAAACATCTAATTAAAATGCTATTCCGTCTCAGATGTAAGAGGCATTTATCTCATTAAAATAAGCAGAAGTCTAATTTCAAAACAAACACATCTACAGTTGGCTGTATAGTTTTAGATACTGCTATTATATTATTTTTGTTTTTACTTTGTGAATTATTGTAAAAGCAGTTTTGATGGACCATCATATGTTTACCCAATGCTAACATATGTGTAGTAACTTTCACTTATTAACTCATTTGTTCACATATCCCTGCATGATTTCCCACGATAATTGTATGAGCTAGTATTTGGGCACATTCAAAGAGAATAGTTAGGATGTTATACTATATACAGGGTGTTATGATTCAGACTTGACTTTGTGGTTCCCTAAAGAGGTCATATCAATGCATATCGGATAGCCATCTGATGAGAAGCCTGCAATCCATTTCTCAGTCAGGGAAATGATCACCTTCCAACCCCCAGCTTGCTTGCTTGTTATTTTAAGCAGGCTGACATTCTGCCCAATCTGTTGGAAGCTGATTTTACTTTTACTATCCAAATTTGGAAACTTCCTAATGTCCTTGGAACAATTTCACTAATTAGCATCTGTTGTTCCTTAGCAGAAGTATTCTGGAAAATACTGTTTTAGAGATTTCTGGTCTGAGCTCAATTTTCTTTTCTTTTTTAAGTTCACACTTTTCATCTGATTTTGAAATGAGCTAAATTGAAGACTCAGAACGCATTTGAAATCTTTTTACTGGAATAGAAGTTTTTTACTACCTCATCTCAGATAGAGGCACTAATGTGTATCTTAAAATGCAAATTTGAATAGCAATCATGCAGAACACTCTGTTTCTGAACCAGATATTTTAATTTTATATTAAAATATGGAAATATTTCAAAATTGAGATGACATTTCCTGTATATATTGTCTTAAGGATATAATAATGGTTTTAATAATTTTGATTAAGTGCCATCAAGTTGTCAATTCTTAGAAACCATAAAGATAGATTTTCTTCATGACAGTCTGTCCCTAACTTGGCCTTTCAGGTATGTAATGTTTTCTTCCTTCCACCTTTGCCAGATAGCTAGGCTTTCACATAATGTGCTCAAACCATCATTAAACAAACCATATTTCTAACTCAAAGTAAGACAATTTGAGTTAGAATTCTGGTTAGAATTATGGATCCATATGTTTGTTGATGTCCACGGTATTCTCAAGTCATCTACAACACTTGAACAGTGTTAATACTCTTCCTATACTGCTTTTTTAAAGACCAACTTTCACTTGTGTCAGAGGGAACATTGTTTCCACTATTCTGATTTTTGTAGGTATAGACATTTCATGGTGCTAGTCTAGATGCTAGTCTATGGCACATTTCTAAAGTGTTCCTTTACTCTTGAACGTTAATCCCCAAAAGCAGAAACTATCTACCGCTTTGCTATCTTCCACATCATAGTTGATATTTTACTGATATATATATGACAATATACTATTAAGCTGCTGTGAAAATAACAGTACAATATAATTGCAAACTTTCATAAAATTTAGAAAGCAAAATGTTGTGCAAAGGAGTATTTTAAAGATGATTCCACACTTTGGCTTGACTTCAAATGATAATGTATTTTCTGGGAACGATTATTTTTGAAAATAACTTTTGCTTAAGCAGCTGTGTTTGTGTATATGTGTAGTGGAATCTGTGACTATAGAGGATGTTGAATTATAGCTTCTGTTATTTCCAATTGTAGCCAAGAGGGCTGAAGGGCTATGGCATTCAACATCCACATGGTCTATTGAACAGATTAAAGCAAATCTCAATACATACAATGCTTTAAATAATATAAGTAGTCCAACAAAATGCAACTTGGTGCTTTGTGCGATTAATGTACTCCTAAATATCTTTCTACCCAATGTGTATTAAATTGTAAACCATTATTGTAGTAATGATCACATTTGTGAATTTATTTTAAAAATCTATGGTTTTTTTTTTACTTATGTAAGCTAGAATCAATGGTTCCAATAAAGAATTGTATTCTGAGCAATTCTTTAAGTATTTCAATATCTAATTATACTACCACTACATTTAAGGGTTTGGGTTAGCAATTATTTAAAACTGAGGCTGAAGCTTC
Source organism: Naja naja (assembly GCA_009733165.1). Lineage (NCBI taxonomy): Eukaryota > Metazoa > Chordata > Lepidosauria > Squamata > Elapidae > Naja > Naja naja. Next base: position 103,180,266 of record CM019149.1, on the reverse strand, counting down.
CAAGGGGTCACTTGCATATCAAGTTCTAGAGGTCCATTTGTAACATATCATTTCTATAGGCATAAATCTATTAAACATTGGTATTTGAGCCATCAGTATGGGAGCTATTAACTATTTGTCCAATGACTCTATAATCAATCTACTTTGCAACAGACAACGGCATAGTCAGTTCACATTATTTATCTGGATAAAGCTCAAAATAAAAGCAAATATTGAAAATGAAACTAAAATAAAATTTAATCTGTACATGTAAAAATTTATCAGTATTAAAATATTCAAGCGTTTAATATTAATACATATAAAATATACATGTGTATATATTGTATACATATAAATGAAATACATAAACATAGAAATAGTAGTTAAGTATTTTCGTGTAACCATTGAAAGAAATATTGTTTCTCAGAGTTTACTTTTGGTAGGCAGGTATTCATTCCTAAGAACAAAGTAATCCTTGTATTTAAATTTACCTCCAATTATCCCTAAAATGCTAAATATCCTGAAATGGCTGGTAGACAGCAAATGACTCAACCATTTCTCTCTTAATAGTAATGGAACGTATAACACAGCCACAAATATCCAACCACACAAATGTCCTTTATAAAGACTTACTGAATGACCACCAGCAAAGTAGCAATAGGGACCAATCTATAAAGATACAGAAATAACAACTAAGAACTCTTTCCAACTATTTGTTTTTAAAATACCAACATGGACACTATCTCATACTTGTTTGTTCCTTTTGCTGCTGTTTCATCATCATCTTATTTTCTAAAAGTAGTTTACAGATTAATTTGTGTCCAGTATCAATTTGGGAAAGATCCACAAATCTTAACGAACTTTAAAAAATGGTTGGAAAAAATAATGAAACAACATATTGATTTAATACCAGAAATATTTCAGTTGGGCATTCTACTTGAAAAATATAGTAAGGAAAAGGCATATTTAGTTATTCATATATTAACTGCTGCCAGAGTTGTATTTGCACAAATTTGGAAGAGTGAAGGGATACCTACAGATGAGAATGTGATTAGGAAAATATTAGAATGTGCGGCAATGAATAGATTAACACTGGCAATTAAAGAGAGAGAGCAAACTGAATACTATATGGTATGGGATCTATTTTATCAATGGTTAAATAATAAAAATTGAAGTTAGAAATAGGGAAACAAAGAAGATACGTTAAAGAGATAAGTAAATATCATGTCTAGTATATTGAATATCACTATGTTAACATTGAATAATTAATAGGTGGAACATTACTATGTTAAATATTGCAGAATTAATATGTAACGAAGGATGTTGAATGAATTCTTTTTTGGCCAAGTGTGATTAGACACACAAGGAATTTGTCTTGGTGCATATGCTGTCAGCATACATGAAAAGAAAAGATACATTTCTCAAGAATCATAAAGTACAACATGTAATAATAGTCATAAGGTACAAATAAGCAATCAAATCATACTAGGAAACAGTCAATATAAATTTTAAGGATACGAGCAACAAAGTTACAGTCATAAAGTCAAAAGTGGGAGGAGATGGGTGATAGCAATGATGAGAAGATTAATAGTAATAGTAATGCAGACTTAATAAATAGTTGGATAGTGTTGAGGGAATTACTTGTTTAGCAGAGTGATGGCATTTGGGAAAAAACTGTAATTTTGATTATTGTTTAACGAATATTTGTATCCAGACAACACACTGTTCAACTGAAGATGGAACGACTGTATTAAAAATAATAAAAATTATTATTTTTTAAAGAAAGAACAGGTCTGAGTGAATGAGAAAGTGAACTTCTCCATTCAGTAAGGTGTTTTGCATTCATTGAGATTCAATTGTAATTCTACTTATACTTGATGATTTCAGTCAAATGGCAATAATAATTCTCCAAATGTTTAATTTACAACAAAATTTTATTTTGAAAATGTGTCTTTTTGTTGTTTTCTTCAACTGCTAATCTTTTAAAACCCTTAGGAAGGGCAGCCCAGTATTCTTATCCACAGAAGTTTGCCATTCAGAGATAAATTCATATATTGCCAGTAAATAAATTCTTCTCACTGAAAAGATACTTTCTACTGAAGAAGAATAAATTGTTTAGCTATGTTTTTTAAATTACTGTCAAATTATTTCCAGAGAGAATATTAATTGATTGAATTTGCAACTCTATTTTATACTTATCTCCTCTCCTCCCCCCCTCTTTCCAGCTTCCAGCAGACCTTACCAAGATGCATCTCACAGATAATCAACATCCGCAGGTGACACATGTCCCTTCAAGTCAGTCTGGCTGCAGCATTGCCAGTGATTCTGGGAGCAGCAGTTTATCAGACATTTATCAGGTAAACTTAAAGCTCTTTTATTGTCATGACCATAGGTGTTGTTTATTGAAATATTCCACAGAATAGAGAAAGTGTAATTATTTTTTGTTAAATATGACCTCTCCTCTCCAACAGCCAACACAATGACAAGCAGGGATTAACATGAAGCAATCAATTATCAATCAATCAATCAATCAATCAGAAAACAATAGCCTAATCAAGGAACATTACCAAGGAGAAAAATACACTTCCACCAAAAGTGCCAGGGCAAGTTACTATATGTAAACAAACTGTTCACACAATAGCACTGATTGATGATGTTACCTAATTGGAAAGTGAAACTTCTACAAGCAAACAACCAGGCTCAAGAAACACTTTTTGTTTTTGCAAGTAACTTTAACTGAAAACTAAATCTCACAAGTTTTTAACCATGGAATTAATTAGGAAATAGTTTAAATGGAAAAGATTTTTTGATCCATTAGTGCTGACAATTTCATAATGCATATGCTGTTGGCATAATAGCAAGGAAAATAAGGATATTTAAAGAAAATAGGTGTTTAAAAATGTGTAATACTATCATTGCTAAAGATTTGAATCTGTAAAGATGAAGTTGCTGGAATCCATTAGTCAGTTGACTATTAGTGGCAAGCTAGGCTAAGCTAAAATAGAGTGGAGTAGTTAACATTTCACTGTATTATGGAAATGTGTGGACACAACTATGTTTGTTAACTCAAGTTTAGGAATTTGTTAATCCAACCAAGATTCATTTGGTGTTATATTTGGTTTCCTACCCCAATTCAGCAAACTCCTTCTACCCTTGCTGTTGGGGCAGAGGTGATAAGACTAGAACATAAACTATAAGCAAAACAAAACAAAATTTTATTTAGGAACGTATGTAGCTCATTGATAGAATATTGTTCATGTCATGTAGAAGAATACTAAATTTTATTTCTTGTATCTCTTAAAAAGACCTAGAAGGAAGAGTAGGAATAGATACAATTGTATATTGATTACAATTGGATGTATTGATTACATAGAATGAACTTTAACACATCTTGAAAACCATAAGTTATATAGCAGTGCCAGACAGTAGAAGTAATACTGAGCTACATAGACGATGACTATCACTAGGTGTTGTATCTTATGATTCACGATGAATGTATTTATGATGACTATGATCATGATTTATCATTTATATATTTTATGTACACTGAGAGCTTATACATCGAAGACAAATTCCTTCTGTGTCCAATCACACTTGGCCAATAAAGAATTCTATTCTATTCTATTCTATTCTATTCTATTCTATTCTATTCTATTCTAATGCTTTGGTTGATAAAAAGTCAATTTCAAGTATTCCTTGTCACTTTTGATTGTTTTTTTTCCTTTTGTGTGAGTTGAAAAAAATTCTTTTAAAATGACAATGTGATGGCACTAGATATGTGAAACAATAGCTTCTTTTAGTTACTATCTGTGCAGTAAGTTAGTAGTTGCTTTATCAGACTAAATCAGCAGTGCTGATAATGGTAGTGGTGGTAATGGTCAGATTGCAGAAAAACTTGTATATTTTGAAAACCTTTTTAAACATTAGGTTTATGCATGTGAATAAATTCTTCATAGGTTATGTGCTTCACATTATTAAACTATGAGATGCTTGGACTATTACCTGCTCATATATTACTTAATAACGTATAGAAATTCATATAGTGAATGAAAAATGCCAAATCAGCTTGGAGCTCTTTGAAGTTGGGTGGCATTAAAATATCATAAATCACTATAAGCAAAACAAAATAAAATTTTATTTAGGAACTTATATAGCTTATTGATAGAATATTGTTCATGTCATGTATTTCTTGTATCTCTTAAAAAGACCTGGAAGGAAATCACAGAGTAGGAATAGATACAATCGTATACAATTGTTGGATATATTGATTTTTTCTGTTTACCCACACTTAGTCAAATGAACAATGGGCCAGTATGTGTTATTTGGAGTTAGTTTACATGTACTCAGCCTTACTTTTTTTTTAAATTTAAAGACTTTATTAAGGCTGTTGCAATAATATCTAAGGCAGAAGCCCAATGCATGCATTGCTTACATGTGCATAGATATATAGCACTCAATCTGCCTACATAGATTGTAATATAAATCTGTGTTCTACAGAGATCATTAGTCTTTTCTAGGTTATGTTTATATTTCTATAATTATTTTGGCCATAATGCAATAGGTATTTAAGCATCTTTAGTTTCATGGATTTCCAGTGGACAGATTAATATACAGTTATGTGCTTAAGTTTTCAATTGAAATGGATGGGACATAAAATTTTTAATTCTTAACTTGGGCTGCTAGTTTATAATAATTTTATCATATCCTATCATATGAGATTTGCACCTTAATTAAATTTATTAGCAAACTACTTCCAGCTGTGGATGTGAAAATCTCACTAATCCTTTCTAAATGTCTATGTCACAAGATGATCCTTCTAGTACTTTTATTATGAATCTTATTGTTGGTATGTGAATTTTGAATTTGGGTATCTGATTTAAACAAAGAAGCAGTCAGAGCAGGGGTGGGATTTTACCATTTCAGGCCATTTCGGGAGATCTGGATGTTAATTGTACATCCTGTTCAGCGAACCGGTAGTTCTGAAGACCATGCGGAATCTGGCCTAAAATGCATACATGTTACATAATTGTTAGGAGATTATTGTTATTAGTTTTTAAGGTGATAATTAAAAAGTGATAAATTATTATTAGGAATTAAAGAGGAGTTAATTTAGTGATGTATAAGGTAAAAGGGTGGTACACTTAGGTTAGTAATTATAGGGATTTTTTTTTTGAATTATTTGAATTAGGATGAAATTTTTGGAATAATGAAATAAGAATATGTGATGAATTTGCAAATGTGACAGATAAAAATATAAAGATTAATGAATTTCGACTCATGAATCCATTGTGCCACAGTTGTTAAACTTGCTGCCATAACCGTTTGTTGGTTCACAAAGTAGCCCCCAAATATTAAATATCAGAAAACAGTAATACAATGCTATAAAAAGTAGAGGTTTGGAATATTTCAACATATAACCATAATTGGGACTGGCAACTTGGGTGTTAAGCAAAGAGGGCCACTAAAGTGAAATGGCAACTACACCATTTCACTTCATGATGTTATGTCAGTATTCCTTTGCTTTATAGATATAAATGTGTGGATTGGTTGCAGAGTTATTTTTTTCTTCACTGGCGTAATTTCAAACAGTCATTGTATGAGACAGTTGTTAAACAAATCCCACTTATGTTCCTTTTAATTTTTGCATGGATTGCCTTGCTCTCAAATCTCTATGAAATTGGAGATTATATTCATATTTGAGGAATAAATAATTCTACATCAAATGTTGCTAGCAGTGCTTTACTATCTCAGCATCATCACCACCAAGTGAGGTACACAACATCCTAATTTTGAAAAGATATATCCCAAATTATCTTTAAACCATTGGGTTAAGTGAAGTTGGTAATGGACTGTAGCAGAGTTATAATATTCGTACTTTTGTATTGACTCTGAAGACCTGTTTTTTGTTTGTATTGCAACCTGATCCTTCAATTATGTATATTCTAAAAAGGATAAATCCTGAAATGACTGCACTGCCTAGTGTAAGCTTACTCATATTTATTGGAACAAGTTGTGATATAAATAAAATTTCCTCTGATCAATAAATATGAGGGAAAGCTTCCACCAGAATCTGTCCCTTGGAATAGAATTAAAAGCTCATTTTAAGTCAATAAATTAAACATAAAAGGGCTGTTATCCATGTGTGTATTTATATATTAGGGATTGTAAGATGGGATACTGACCTAAATGTGGGGCAGAGACAGCACTTGTCATTCTTTTGTGCAATCCCCTGGAGTAAGCTGGATGTAGAGTAGTTTTCTTGATTCCTTGGCAGCATGCAATACTATTGACCATAGTGACCTGTTAGATCAGCTGAAGTGATTGGAGGGAATGGCACTGTATTGTGCTGACTGTCTTCTTCCTCTGAGTCAGTTCCAATTGATCAGACTGAGAGATCCTATCCTCGACCCTACTTCATGGTGTTCTGCACGGTTTGATGCTCTCTTGGCTCCAGTTTAAAATATCTATATGAGGCACTGGGTAATATCATCCATCATATCTATGGTAATTCTCAGTCATCCAGATCATGATTATCCCAGAGAAGCTTTTTCAAGAGGTAACTGGACTTCCTTGTTTTTTCTTTGAAGATGTTTCGCTTCTCATTCAACAAGTTTCTTCAGCTCTGACTGGATGGTGGGGAATGGAAGGATTTATATTCCTTGCAGACAGCTGGTCATTTGCATTCTTTTAGATAGTTGTAGAGTCCATTTGGAGGTTTATCTGTGTCCTCAAGGTCAGTTGAGTAGTGCAAATGGGTGTGGAGCATTCTGGAACTGCTGAAAGCACCATGTTGTAGACTGGAGATAGATAATGTCATATCCCTTCCCCTCTGTTGAGAGAGGGTTGTTCAATTTCAATTTTGAATCAATTTGAAGGGGTTGTTTTGTTTCACCAATGTACAGAGCTGCACAATGTGGTATACGCAATACAATGCAGTGAGACGTGCAGATATGTACATTGGGGTAACAAAACAACCACTTCTTAAATTCATGGCACAACATAGGAGAACAAACCCATCAGGACAAGCTTCAGCAGACCATCTACATTTAAAAGACAAAGACCACTCTTTTGAAGACAACAAAGCCCACATTTTGAACTGAGAGGACTGCTGGTTTGAAAGGAGGTTCAAAGAGACCATCTATGTCAAAATTGAACAGCCCTGTCTCAACAGAGGGGGAGGGATACAACTTTTTAATGGGTAATTAACTAACTTCTGGCAAGGGAACAATTGCTTGCTGTATAAATTTTAAAACTTGTTAATCCTGATCAAACCAGGGTTTCTTGGCAATATAGGTAGGCCTTCACTAACATGTTGGGAAGATATTAATTATGGACAGATTTAGGTTTTATTTTTATATTATTGTCCAGATGAGCTGTTCAGAGCATCCATTGATTGGGATGATGCTTCTGTCGCTTGTCTGATAGGCTGGGCTTTAATTGAGAAGACGCTCCTCCTCCTCCACAAAACTTCTCCCTAGTGTCCCCAGTTTTTGCTCAGCCTTCGTGGGTATAGGCAGCTTAATTTCCTTTCCCTTGGCCGGAATAGCAAAGGCTTCAAAAAAGAGACAACAAAAAGGTTTGCTTTTAAACTCTAAACAAATCCTTTAAGGCTTTTAGTTTCAATGAGTCAAGTAGCTCCCTACGGCATATAACTCGAGCCAAGGGAGCTCACTGTAGCTTCGGATAATGATCTCCTTGCCCCCAGGGCGATCGGAGGTGATAACGCCTCAGCCGCATGGCTAACACCTCACATTTCTTAGCCTGTACTATTACAACCTTTTCAAGCCCAGCCGCTGCGATCACCGCTGCCCGCGCCTGATGGGAGCAGCTCCATTTTAAAAGGGTCCAAGGCTTCTCTCTCTCCCCTGGGAACACCGTCTGGAGTGGGGGCATCAGTGCCCATCTGCCCCACCGCACCTTTTTATTCAGGGGGAACTCTGCAGTATCGACTCCCCACAAGGCGCAGAATTGCTGCTGAGCTGATTTAACTCATTACGCGCCTAAAGAGATAACGGCCAGCGCCATTGCAGACTCACTAACTGCGTGGTAGTGATCTGCATTTTTATTACTGGAACTGTGAGAGGTTTTTCTTCCCCCAAGCAGGGGTTTCCTTCCTGGAACCCGGGGGAAATCACCCTAATACATATGTGTATGTGTATGTGTATGTATGTATGTATGTATGTATGTATGTATGTGTATATCTTCTCCCAAAAGAACGAAGCTGAAGACACCAGCCTGAAGATGACGGATGAGATTTCGTCGAAACGTTGCCAAGGTATTCTCAATTTCACACGGGACAAGACCCGAATACACCAAGACCTATATATATATATATATGTGTGTGTGTGTGTGTGTGTGTGTGTGTGTGTGTGTATGTACTTCTCCCAGGAGAACGAAGCTGAAGACACTAGCCTGAAGATGACGGATGAGATTTCGTCGAAACGTTGCCAAGGTATTCTCAATCTTACATGGGACAAGACCCGAATACACCAAGACCTACATACCTTTACCCGTGAAAATCTACGAAAACAAATATATATATTTGTTTGGCACTGATCAAAAAATAGCCAACATCTTAAGAAACCCCAAAGACAAGATCCAGCTAGAAAACCAAGGAGTTTATAAAATACCATGCAAAATTTGCCCAGCCACATACATTGGACAAACCAACAGGAGAATAAATGCACGCAGAGAACACAAGAACGCAGTCAGAAAAGAAGAAAAACTTCCTCCCTTTTCCAGCACCTTAAAGCCACAGGACATGAAATTGATTTTGAGGGATCCAAACTCATCTCCAATACTGAACACTTCAACAAGAGAATAATTAGGGAAGCCATCAAATAGAGAAACACCCCCATAACATGAATAAACGGGATGATACTTCCGCCTACCAGACATCTGGAAACTAGCCCTAATCAACAAACGAGTCCCAGCCACAAAAACCAACACCGGACCCAAAATAACACATGATGCCACCACCAATCTCCTTCACCAGACTCAAACCCAAGCCCACGCCACAGATGAAAGGCAACCACCATCCAGAAACCAGACCATGGCTGCAACACCAGCTGCTACACCCCTCCAACCCCAAACTAAGCAAACTGACACACGCTATAAACACATAGCCAGACCTCAAACTCGAGCCAAACCAAGGCCCAGAATGCCACATCACAGCCTTCCACCCAGGATACTACATCACAGAACTCAGGAGATCACAACACAAAACATCAGGAGGTTGCAGCACAGACAACGACCCAGGAGATTACAGCACCACACCCAGGACATCACAACAATAGAACTCAGAAGGTCATCACACAGCCCATTACCCAGGTCGTTACAACACAAAAGGCTGAGAGACACACCTCCAGCACCTCAGCCACACAGGGTCTCAGGAAAAAGCCATCCAATCTGCATACATCAACTCCACAAACCAATCAAAAGTAACAACACATCCAACTCTAGAGTTTAAAAGGGAAAAACAGCCACGATCACACACTTCTCCCAGGAGAACGAAGCTGAAGACACCAGCCTGAAGATGACGGATGAGATTTCGTCGAAACGTTGCCAAGGTATTCTCAACCTTACACGGACAAGACCGAATACACCAAGACCTAATATATATATATATATATATATATATATATATATATATATTCGTAGAAAACATATATATATACACACATATGTATTAGGGTGATGTATTAGGGTGGCACAAGCACAAAGACAGCAGCCTGAAGATGGCGAGTGGGATCTCGTCGAAACGTTGCCAAGGTATTCTCAATCTTACACGGGACAAGACCCGAATACACCAAAACCTACACACATATATATGTATATGTACATGTATATGTATATGTATATAATTCTCCCAGAAGAACGAGGCTGAAGACACCAGCCTGAAGATGACGGATGAGATTTCGTCAAAACGTTGCCAAGGTATTCTCAATCTTACACGGGACAAGACCCGAATACACCAAGACCTACATATGTATATAAGTATATAGATATGCAGATACAATTATTCTATTTTGGAGGTTAACTGTTGGCTTATACCCTCACAGAATTAAACAGCAGCACCACAGCAAGCACCAAGGCCCGTGTCCGCCTGTGCAGGAAACTGTTGCAGGCCTACATCTTATTTCAACAATTCCTCTTTTCTAGGCCTATGAGGTGTTCCAAATTTGGCTAATTCAGAAATAATAATATTAATAACAAAATAATAACAATAATAATAGAAACAAGAATAAGAATACAATATTCTTACATAAGATTATACAAAAATGAGGAGCATTGTTTTAGGGTTCCCTGGCCATTGCTGGTTCAGGCCCCTGGGCATGTCAACTGCCCAACGTTTCAGCCTCATTAACAGTAAAATCTAATAAGCGGTCACAATGGCAAGCGGCATTAGCTCAAGAGCCATGTCATATTCTCAAAACAAATTGAAGCAGGGTACCTCCTAAGCAGCAGAAAAAGATAACAAGTGCCATAAGGTACTGGAAAAGCACATGAAGAAGTTCATGTGGGAGGCTGAAGAAAATTCTCAAACCTCATCTCCCACCAGGCCTACTTCGGCTCCAACCCCCCTCTGCAACCACCTCTGGATCTGTCTGTGTAATCCAGACGTAGTGCAGCTGCACAAGATCAGGTAGCCCATCTAGATCAGTACAAGTGACATGAAGAGCCTCTGTGGCCACATTGTTCCAACAGCGGCCGGATTCTGTCAAGATGATGACTTACCGGAAAAGGTCCCCGCAAAGATGAGACTGTGGATGGAATTAGTGATATGCCAAGGTATTGCTGCGGGAGTGCAGCATACTGCTCTGGCCAATAACAGAGCGCTCCTTCTGACTGGAATTCCCTATCAGTCCGTCACTAAGCAGGACAGAGCATCCTTAGCCTCAGATATCTCTCCACAGGAGATTCTGTAGTTTCAGATATACCCCTGCAGGGTATATAGAAGGAGCAAGGGCTATTGATCGGGTGGAGCCAGAGGACTCAGAGTTCTCTTGCTCAAATCCTCAAATTCTAGTTATTCGTATCAGCTCACAATAAGAGGTGATGGTGGATGATACATCTTGATGACTAAAACAACGCTGGCGTCATTTTGTTTATAAGAATTCCATGGCATTATCTGTTGAGAGGCCACTTCACCTCACAAGGCTCTCTCCGTGAGGGTCCAGGGGACATTTACGCTGATTGCGGACCTCTTTCTGAGGTTGAATATCGGGTTTCCTTTTTAAGTTGGCAGCCCTCACAGAATATAGCAGCACAGTAACAGCGAGCGCCAAGGCCTTTGTCCGCCTGGGCAGGAAGCTGTTGAGGGCCAGTGACTGCAGGATCACCCAATTGCAATACAGGTCCTGAAAGGTGTTCTCTGTTTGGCTTCACAATTTGATTCCATATTCAGTCATCTAATAATGAGTTTGGTAACAGCACAACAATTTATGTTAGTAGCTGTGCACAGATATAACAAAAATATTATCAACAATAACATAATATTAATGATATCAATATTAATATGGATAATATAATAACAAATTGAATTACAAAAAAAGTGGGGGGGAATCAAATATCAAGAGGATTCCCTGCCTCTGTTCACAGCAGGCCTCTGGACCAGGCAACGGTCCATTGATATCGCATACATACATAGATATATAGATATAGATATTTCACCTTGTGGGCTTTAGGTCAGAATTTTCAAGGGCAACCAAAAATACCCCCAGAGGACAATAAACCAACTCAAAGTAGGTCAAAATGTCCTAGAGAGAGACCTCTAAGGCTGCAGAAAAGGATGCCAAGAGATGCCAAAATGCGTTAGATAAGCATATTATTTTTAAAAATGCACGAGGGAGGGTGAACAGAAGTTTCAGTCCTCTTCTTCAGCCAGGCCGGTCCCAGTTCCAGAGTGCTCGCTTCGGCAGCACATATACTAAAATTGGAACAATACAGAGAAGATTAGCATGGCCCCTGCGCAAGGATGACATGCAAATTCATGAAGAGTTCCATATTGCACCTTGCCTCCATTCCTGGATCTCTCAACACCATCCAGGAGAGCCTCAGAGGGACCGGTTTAACCCAGGCCTTCAGCAACGCTACTTGCCTGACAGACAGTTGTGGGACCACACCAGAATACCTCCTCCCAGAGGATATCCCTGACAATTCAAAGGCCTGGAGGGACATGGCGATTTGAAGGGGCATCGCAGCCAGGGTACAGCAGAAGTTGATGGCTAGGCAGCCTCCACAATCTGACCTCAATTCTCACTCGATTCAGTAACTATGCAGAATGGACCTTCATTACCAGCAGGTACCTCCTTTAGAGGAGTATTATATAATCCAATTACACGTTCACATGATGCACAGGATGAGGGAGAACTAGAGACCAGATGGAACAGGTTGAGGAAGGATCTACCCACAAGTGACCAAAATCTGTCAGAGGCGGATCCCCTAAAAAAGGGGGTCATGTCAGACATTGAAGGCATTAAGCCAGACCAACTGACCTTCGGGTCTGTTTCGCCCTCAGACTTTTTCCAAGTCTCTGTTGTTTCAAGGCAAAAACTACTGCCCGCCTTGATATTCCATTCCCCTCGGCCCAACAATCGTTACTGTAAGGGGGGTCTGACGATTTAATCTTCTCCCAACCAATAATGTAAGAGGAAGTCATAACTGTCCCACAGAGGTTCTCGAACCTCATCCAGAAACAAGGGGTCTCTTCAGTGGTGTATTCCCCTTACAGAATATGATAGAAAAATTTTAATTTGGTTTTCTGATTTTGGTAAATTTCTCATCACCAAGGTAGTAGATAAAACAATAATGGCAATTATCATCGTCCTCTGCAATTCCAACTGAAACAGAAGAGGCTATCAAGTTAAACGATATACAGGGTCGAGTTGTCTCCATGTAGGCATGTCAATCTGATGTGGGGGCCATAAGAGCGGCATTGGCCGCATCCTCTTTTTTTACTAGATTGTCTCTCAGGTAGCTCCAGCATCTGAGGGAGATTATCTCAAATTCCAATATCAGGGCGCACAAGGATGCTGCAAAGCTCATAGAGGCCACAGAATTTTCTACAGACCGCTAAATTCAACTCTATTGAATTATCTGCTCAAGCCAGGGCATCTCAGGTTACTGCTCACCTACTGCTATGGCTCAGACATTGGCAAGCAAATGTCACACAAATAATGGAAGCTTGCTTCCTCCCTAATATCAGGAGATAATTTGGTTGGTGCTGCCCTTGACCCATCTCTGATAGAGACTAGAAGCAGAAAATAAGTTCCTCTCTTTTCATAGACTCCAAAATAGTCCTTCCCAGCTTTTTAGAGGGTTTCCTTCGTTCCCTCTACTAGGGACTTTTCTCTCCAGACTCCAGGGACCGTCTGGATGCATGAATCACTAACAGTCAGATAGTTTCCAATCTGGAAATAGATACCGAAGGGGAGGGCAGACCAAAAGAATCCCTTGAGAAACATGAAATACAGGTCTCCGAGCCACAACATAGGCCTCATGACTGTGCCCCTCTTGGTGGAAGGCTCAAGCCTTTCACAGACAGATGGGATTCCTCTACCTCTGATTTCTGGGGTAGAGATACAGAAGATTAGGCCTGGTTATAGAATTTCCATCCTCTCCCCAGAACCTTTGCATTACTTGCCCTCTTTCCAGGGATCCTGTTAAAGGGAGCATGATGGAGACAGCTATTGTTCATTTATTGGAGATCCAGGCAACCTGACTTCTGGCACTGGATCAGCAGGGGCAATTTTAGTTTTAAAACGACTTAATCGGTCCCTAGTTTATAGGAGGCTTAAGATGACTATACTGAACTCCATACTTCTGAGCTTCAGAAGGGGCGACTTTCTACCCTCCATTGACTTAATGGAGGCCTATCCCCACATTCCCATTAGATCCTCACATAGCAAGCCTTCTAGTTTTTTATTATAATACTCAAAGTTTTGAATACGTTGCACTGTCCTTCAGGTTGTCATCAGCCCGAGCTTCTTACAAAGGTTCTAACGGCTCTGGCTGTCCATCTCAGGGGAACACCTGTTAGATGGTAGTGTTACTTAGATGACATTTCGTTATTATCTTGTTCATATAAACAGGCAAAAGGGGAGGCCTTAGCATCAGTCATCACCTGGAGAGACTTGCAGTCCATTTCTCATCACCCACTCATACGCAAGTTTCTTGAGTGGGGCTACAAACTTACGGCCTCCTGTAGTGCATTGATATTACATGTGGGACCTCAACTAGGCCCTTACTGCACTCAAGAAAACTCCCTTTGAGCCCCTGTAGACCACGAGTCTCCATTTCTAATATACAAGGTGGTTCTCTTGGTTGCCATTGAATTGGCCAGTCACATCTTGGATCTAGTAGCCTTGTCAGTTAGACAGGAGCTCTGTATTTTTCACACAGACAGAGTGGTCCTTAGTCTAGATCCATCTTTCACCCATAGATAAATTTGGGTTTCCACAGACTATAGGAACTGATACTCCCGTGTGTTTGTCTGAGACTGACATAAAATCTGGTATGACAGTGGCACAGTCTAGATGTAAGGGGAGCTCTCTGCATATATTTCAACCGCACGACGTGTGTTAGGAAACGGAGATTCTCTTCGTTGCTTTTCAACCACCTGCCATTGGGTGCAAGACCTCTTCCTCAATGATCACTAGGTGGCTGAGAGCACAATTACCAAGTCCTATGAGACACAGTCTCTTCCTGTACCCAGGGACATCACTGCTTATTTGACTTGGAGCGCTACGATGTTAACGACATGGGCCCCAAGCGCCAATAGTGGAAATTTACAAGGTGACAACATGGGCCTCACCATCGCCTTTTATTTAGAAACTATTAGAATGATGTCTTCGCCTCTACAGAGGCTGCCTTTATCAGGAGAGTGTTACCAAGGGTCAATAGGGACCAAGCAAAATGGGGAATCCGAACCAGATGGAAGCCTTCCTGTAGGACATGCCAAGCTTTGGTATGTCCCAATCAATGGATGCTGTGAACAGCTCATCTGGAGAAGGGGCGTTGGTACTTACCTGACACGCTCTTTCTCTGTGAGCTGTGAAGAGCATCCATCCCCACCCTTATTCGTCTGGTGGGATGCTATTCTGGCCAAGTATTAGAAGGGGTGAAGGAGAAGAAATATTTCATTATTTGACTTCGCAAAACTGGGCACGCTAGGGAGGAGTCTTGTGGAGGAGGAGGAGCGTCCTCTCAATTAAAGCCCAGCCTATCAGATGAGTGACAGAAGCATCATCCCAATCAATGGATGCTCTTCACAGCTCACAGAGAAAGGGTGTGTCAGGTAAGTACCAACGCCCCTTCTATGTAATCTGTACAGCAAATACTAATTATTGGTCGTATTAATATTTTTTCTTAAACGGGATTTTTAAATGGGAAGTAATATTTCTTTAATGCAAAGCTTCTTAACTTCTGTAGTACTATGGTCTTAAATGTTTTCAAATGTTTTCAAACTTAGGTCTCAATAATTCTGGAATATTAGTTTATTTTTTCTAGTTATGATGTTATTTTCTTCTGATCCTATTAAGAATGTTAGACTACCTTTCTCTAACACATACAAATTCAACAGAAGGTTTCCTTCTTCCAAAAAATATTAACTCCCCCCCTCCCCGAAAAACTGAACATTGGAATTTATCTTTTCCCCCCACTTAAATCATGTATTCTTGCCTCTGTGCCTTTTCAGATCAGTCAAGTTTTATTTTGTGGTTAGAATGTATTAGAGTAGCAAAATAAGAGAATAAGACAATTGAAACATATCATATTTACTTTTTTCCTGATTCAGGCTATGTAGTCAGAAACATTGGCCCATCCCTCTGGTACCTCTTATTAATGCCTGAAATAATTTATGGCTGGAAAATTTTTGTATATAATTCTTGTATTAGGAACATGTGATCATGCTATTTAGCAACAAAAATCCTTCAGTGTGGTTGCGGTTGCTAAGTACATCATGATCTGTACTTGAGGATGTCATGTGGTGACCATTTATGACCTCCTGCCAGCTTCCTCATTGACTTTGCTTGTAGGAAGTTGTCAAAGAAGGTGGCAAATGGCAATCATGTGACTGTGTGATGCCTCTAGCTGTCATAAGTATGAGGTCTCATAAGTACCATTCTTTCAGTGCCATTCTAAGTTTGAATGGTGGCTGAATGAGTAGTTGTTAAACGATGTTCATCCGTACGATATTTGAATATATAGTTCCTCTTATCACCATATGAATAATTTTTCTTCTTCTGGTAATTTATATGATCTAGTTAAAATTCATTGTATTAATATTTTCTGCTTTTGATACCACCCATGCTATTAATAAAATCCTTTTGGGATGAACCAATATTTTTTAAAATAACTTTTTCCTGTTGTTGAGTAGGTTTTAATTATTTCATTGCAGAGTTAAACAGTGTTGAAGTAACTTTTAAAAACAAATAATCTAGAATCCAGCAAGTTACTCAAATATTCATATGTAAGATACAGATTCATAACTACTTGTATTGGTATTTGTTTAACTAATGATAATGGGTTATACTTGATTTCCCTAAGAGTGGTTTGACGTCTGGATCATAGGATTTATTGCCTTCGGAAATAAAAGATAGACAATTAGCCAGCATCACATTTATAAATGTTTAAATTTCAGAAACTTAAATATCATTTTATTATTTGTACATTTAGGCTACAGAAAGTGAGATGGGAGATGTAGATTTAACTGGTCTCCCAGAAGCACCTGTAGATTCTGAAGATGATGAAGAAGAAGAAGATGACATAGATAGAACATCTGATCCTCTGCTAGGGCGAGATGTTGTTCGGGAGTGTCTTGAAAAAGAACCTGCTGACAAAACAGATGATGATATTGGTGAGAAATAAAAATATTGCCGCCATAAATAAATCTGTCTTATTGTTGTACAAGCTATTACAATTAATACATAAAGATGCAGTAATGATTTACCCAAACAGTAATGATTATAAAAGTTAAAGGATATCATGTTTATAGCAATAGGCATCAGCCAACAAAAGAGACTGTGAATGTACAACTGGTGGACGAGCCAATGACTTAAGATATGATTTGTTATTCTTAATAGTTAGTTTAGTTGAGAACTGAAAGTTGATTCTGGCCTGAGTCACAGCAGAGTGGCTGGAGGGTTAAGGAGAGAACAGAGTGAAGTTGGATGGTTGGATGATGTGGTAGGAAGGAGCTGTCCAAAATGTGTTCTACAGAAGCTCTGGCAGTCTGTTTGGAGCTATCCCATTTGTTGATGATTGGTTGGATGGATAGATCCCCTCAACTTGGGAGTAGAATGGCATGGGGAAGGAAATAAATTATGTAGGAGAAAGAGAGCAGGGAGAACAATGCACTCATGATGGGAACCTGAAGGTATGGTAGGAGATATGATGGGTCATGCCCTAAAGGAAAGTGGCTTAAGGGTCTGAAACCAATTCTACATTTTAGTCTCTTATATGTGGTTCCAAGATCTGGTTCCTGAAGATTTAGGAACTCAGGATTCTGACTGTTGCCACTTAACCTTAGGTTTCTTTGTAATAAAGTTCATCTCATGACATGTATTATTTAAACCCAATTGAGTATGGAAAGTGCTGTTTTCTTTCACAAATATTATCTTCCTAGATTTTGGTTTTGCATCATCTGCAAGTCTAGGGCAGGATAAGAAATGTGTCTGTTGTTATTTAGGGGTCCAGGTGGGCTTTAGAGGTACTATCCCAGACATAGCCAGATCTGGGAAACTAGGTTTATGAAACTAGGTTATAGAGATCACTTGGGAATGCTGCTTGCTTAGCTTCCTCCTGACTCAAATTTTCAACTTTTTGGCCAATTTGCTGATAGATTTATCCAGACTTATGTTTATGGAGAATTTCTACCTGCCTTCTCTGGACCTGGAGTCAGAGATGGCTTGGGAGTTCATCACCACCTTGGCAACTATGGTGGCCTCTCTCTCTCTCTCTCTCTTGTATCTGGAGTTCTGAGCAATTATCCTCCATTGTAGGGAAATAGATTGTATTCAACTATCCCATTGCAGTTGGGTTGTAGAAGAAACTTGGAAATTTTCCCAAGGCTGTGACACACTATCCAGCTGAAATCCAGGTTGCTGCTTGAGATAGGCATGTGACAGGGCCTTGATTGGATCATCCTATGCAGAATCTCTGTGAGTGTGGATCTGTATAGCATCCTATTTTATAGAAGTGCAGTGGGAGATGAAGCAATGGAAAGCACCCCCTACATCATGTCAGCCATGACTGGGTGGCCTTTGTACAAATTTATCTTGAGCACCAGTTGAACCTAGAAACTCTGCTCACTGTGTCCACACCTTGATCACTTCGTGATTGGATTACTGCAACACTCAATGCCTCTCTCTAAGGGTATCTGTCTGTTCCACCAGATAGGATAGAATGGTCATGCTCCCTTAAATGTTCCCTTAAATGTTGTCATCTGATGGGACTAGGCAATGAACCTTCTCTGCAGCTGTTTCTGTCCTATGAAACACCCTCCTTCAGTGTTTCTGGCCTTCTGGAAAACCTTGGAAAATTGGCTTTTCTCCCCAAGGACTGACTGGGTTAGTGTATGGTTAGAGCCTGATAAATGTGAGTGGTGGAGGAATTTGTTTTGGACTACTGGGAATTGTTTTATGTTTTATTGTGTCCTTGTTTGCTGCTCAGTTTTATTGTATATTAGATGGGTGGCTGTGTAAGTCTTTTTAAATCAATACATGCATGCATGCATACAAATAAATGCTAATGTAGGAAAATGATTGCTACAGCCTTTTTTGCATAGTGCTTGTTGGTAAGTCTTGTTCTTATGCATTTAATCTCTTCCTCTCTCTCTCCCTCAGGGTAACATGTGGTACATAATAACCCTTCCATATGTTTAAAGTACATTTTCAATGTATAAAGCTAGCATTGATTTCAAGTCAGTGAAATTATCTATGTTAATTAGTTCGAATTGATGGATGATACAGATAGAAATTCAGTCTTGTTATAAAAATTAAATAACATTTAACAATGTACATGATAGTTTTGCCTTATAAAGTATATCATTTACATTTAACATAAAACTTTTGTTCCGGTAGAACAATTACTGGAATTTATGCATCAGCTTCCAGCATTTGCAAACATGACTATGTCAGTAAGAAGAGAACTTTGTTCAGTCATGATATTTGAAGTGGTAGAGCAAGCAGGAGCCATTATCCTTGAAGATGGGCAAGAAGTAAGTAGGGCACGTTGCCATGGAAATGTTACTGTATTATACATGAGATACATATATTTTTGTGTTTCTCTATTGAGCAAATAGGATGACCATTTGAATAATGTTAACTGAAACATACAAGTCTTTAGCATTATTACATATATAATGAGAAGTTCTCAATGTTAGCATTCCCTAATGGGACAGATTAGGTGGGTATATTCTTTTTTGGCTGACAAGCACATTAAAATATCCATAAGGATAGCTAAGCCATATACTCTTGCCATTATTTGTAATGAATATTTCGATTCCACAGCTCTCGTATATGCAAATATTCTTGTACCACTGAACAAGTTGATTCTATTAACGTATTTGGATAATGTTATACTTTTTAATTTTATGTACTTTTTAATTTTATGTAACTTGCTCTGAAAATATTATATTCATGTTTACAAATCTTATGTTTAGTTTCTCAAATGCTTCTGCTATATATTTTCTGCCTAGCCACAATAATATGCCCATTATCCATTTGCAATTATCAGTGGGGTTAGGTGTCATACAAGAGCAGACTGTTTATCATAAGATGAGATTTTGTAGAGTGTGGTAATTGACAGAGATTCTTAATTGTTTATTGATTTCTGATTGTTTTTGTGTAATAAAGGCAATGATCATTAACATAACTGAATTTAATCTATTTATTGTTTCTTGAATTGTCATGTCACTGTTGCAATGTAAACTGAACTTGTATCAAATCAGAGTGGGACTTTTTGATTCATAGCAAGATAACTGAGATTGCTTTATGTTTTGTTTTGTTTTAGCTTGACTCTTGGTATGTTATTTTAAATGGCACTGTGGAAATTAGCTATCCTGATGGGAAAACAGAAAGTCTTTGTATGGGAAATAGTTTTGGAATTACCCCATCCCTGGAAAAGCAACACATGAATGGTGTTGTTAGGACCAAAGTAGATGATTGCCAGGTAAGATAGATGATATAAGAGTAAAATATTTTACCTTTGTGGAGCTTGTTATAAACAGTCATAATATATGATCCTTTAAAATAATCAAGAATTTATCCAACTGTGAAAGCCCTAATACCAGTCAAATTTCTGCTGCTTTCTTGGCCATTCCTAATTTTCTGTGACTAGAAGTCCATTTACCTGATGCTGGATGTAGCATTTTTTAGACAACCCCATGACCCACTGGCTCATTCTTTCAGAAATACTTCCTTACCTAAACAAATCAGCAGCATGACCATGGGCAAGCAAACAAAAGCAGTTGGAGCGGATCGACTTCTGTCTGCCTGGCGGCTTCCTCCACAAGGGTGCTGCAATGACTAGAACTTTGACACAGGAATAAGACTGGTCTGAACAATGTGGAAATTTCAATTCCACAGGAGTAATGATTCCCAGATTGATTATATATTCTTTAACTTAATGGATTTGAAGTAGCTTGATTAAAATAAAATGTTGGGGTATAATGCATTGGGAGCGGCAGCAACTTCTGACTTCCTGCCAGCTCATCCATTGACTTTGCTTGTGGGTAACTGGCAGGGAGTGGCAGAAATCACTGCCATGGGGTCACAACTGACTGCAGTGGTGCTGCAGCGGCCACAGTTTGCAAATACAACTTTGTAAAGATAGTTGAAAATTCATGGGTCCAGACTTTGAAAACATTTTTAAAGTTAGCCCATTTGAGGTACATTGGTTTAGAAAATTGTTCCGTATGTGTTCATTTTGGCTAATTGAAGAAATTGGAGAGTTTTACAGTATAAATAGATTCTAGAAACATAACTTCCATTTATAATGTTTTTACTCATAACACTATTTATTTTATTTTATTTATTTTATTTGACTTGTATGCTGCCCCTCTCCGAAAGGACTCGGGGCAGCTCACAGATAAAAACATAGAACAATAAATAATTTAAAAAGAGATTAAACCTAAACAAGCCAAACCAAACAGTTAAAACCCAATTAAAAATCCTACTACTTCTTCAATAACATTTATTATTTAATCTTTGGTTAATTGACAGCTGTCTTCTACTGAAATGTGACTAGGACCATTTTCTTTTTAAAAATCCAGTTCTCAATCAGATCTGTTCTATTGAATGTATTATTTGTTACTGAACTTAACACATAGTTATTTAAGAAATTAGCTGGAAATGACCTGATTTTATTCACTGTACTAGTTCGATACCCATGCTTCGCTACCAAACTATGTGGTTGGGCTTAGTTTTTGGTGAGGAAAATAAGGAAAAAAAATTCTGCCTCTGCCTACCAGCATCCATCGATATTCATCTGGCTAGTGTCCTATCAGTGTGTGAGTGAGTTGAGGAAACTGAAACGGTATTTGCTGTGTGAGCAAGAAGGAGACAACAAGGAGCCTGGCTTAGCTCAACTGTTCTGTACTAAAGCTGGTTGCTACTGTGAAACTGAAACTCCTCTCCTCTGCTTGTGTTTTTCATTTGGAACAGATTTCTTTTCTGGTGGGAAGGGGGAGTAGAACTCCTTAGCATCAGAGCGTGTTAATAACAATATAGGAAATACTAATGCTCTGATGGACATTTTGAAAAATCCTTTCTTAGTGAGCATCTAGAAGCCAAGAGGAACATATGTACCAAATTTCAAGTTTGTAGGCTTTACGGTTCTGGGGATTTTGTGATGATGCATGAGTGGTATTTCGCTTTTATATAGATAGATAGATTAAAAGAATTTTTGGCAATAGATTTTTTACATAATATTGCTGTTTTTTTAAATGTCCTTCTTGTTTTGGAACAGTTTGTATGCATAGCCCAGCAGGACTACTGGCGTATTTTGAACCATGTTGAAAAAAATACACATAAAGTGGAGGAAGAAGGAGAAATTGTTATGGTGAAGGAGCATAGAGAATTAGACCGCAGTGGAACCAGAAAAGGACACATTGTCATTAAGGTAATCAAAAAATGATATCTTATAAGGATTCATTAATCTCCAGCTTTTGTGAATATCATAAGATTGGTTTTCAAGATAAATCTTGTTTCTTATCATAAAGGATTATTAAATAAGTCAAATAACTAGATTACTGGATCTTATTTATTAATGTAAATTACTTAAAGGCTGCCAAACTTTTAATAACTTTTGGTTTACAATTAAAAAAAACAAGAATAATACCAGGAAAGAAAAATATGTAAGTGGCAACAACACCAAAAATCACACAATGTGGGCTCCATCTATCCATCTGTGTAATAGTCAGTCTTTAATAGCTTCCTGAACATCATTAGAGTGGAAGCTATCCAAATTTCCTGGAGGATATTATTCTAGAGGCAGGTACACAACAGACAAGGCACAACATTGCTTGATCAGTGGAACCCCTCATCCACTGTGCTGCAATCTCACCAGTTTGCAGGAGATGGGTGGTTTATCAGATACTGTGTTTTCCTGAAAATAAGACCCTGTCTCATTTTCTTTTCGGTCCCAAAATAAGCACCAGGTCTTATATTCAGGGGATGTCTTACCTGCTTACCTTAGGACCACAACAGCCATGCCTCCCATGCTCTGAAACCTGTCACACCGCTGCCTGAGTTCTTCACAGCTCGCGGCAGAATGCAGCAAGGCTCGTTGCACCGGTGCTGCCATTCGTGGCCAGACATCGCGTGGTTTGTCATCCTGGTGCCGCCACTTGAGGCAGTAAGCTGCATAGCACATTGTGCTGTTGCTCATGTGAATGGCTTATATCAGGGGCCAGGTGATTTATATCAGATAAACCATCTGGCCCTATGCCATGAAAGGCTTTATAGGGGATAACCAGTACCTTGAATTGTATGCAGAAGCTTACAGTTAACCCAGTTCACCTTCATGGAGCAATGGGGTCACACAGGCATACTGAGGTATGCCCACCTGTACTGCATTCTGGACCAGCTTGAACTTCCTAGAAGTTTTCAAGAGCAGTCCCATAGAAAGTGCATTACAATAGTCCATTCATGAGGTGACTATGGTGACAATTTGAAGGATCTCCATTCCAGAAAAGAGTTCAGCTGGTGCAACTGGATGTACATGTGCAGAAGCCCTTTGGCCACTACTGTCATTTGAGATACAAGTCCAGGATGATCCCCAGATCAATAGCAGTCTTGAATTGGGAGATGCAATCCCATCCAACAGCAGAGATGGAAAATTCTCATATGTAAGGGGACTCAGATATCCACAGCCACATAGTCTTGTCAGGATTGAGTCTTAATCTGTTTGCTTCAAGACTCACATAGCTTCCAGACACTGGGACCAGACTTCAGTAGCATCACCTGCTTGGTTCAAAGGTCTAAAGTAAGCCAATAGGTGATTTACTTCTTTATTTAAAGGTACCTAATGTCTAATTCTGGATCACCAGTTTCAAAAAAGAGGCAAGATCATTGAGATGTGTTGCACTCCATAAGTGAGAGTCTCTGTGCTCAATCACTTCCTCTCTATCAACAATGATTGAGCCTGCTGCCAAAGAGGAAAACCCCTGTAAAATGGTGTCCCTCAATTTCAAACTCCACAGCCAACTCCAAATGATCAGTAGACTAATGGTAATAGCTTCAAAACCAGATCACATTGCAATTGCCCTGAGACTAAAAGCAAATGCAATGTCTGACCCCCAGTAATGCATTCAGCCTTCTATTGTTTGGGACAATCCATGATTACCATAGAGGCCATAAATTCCTGAGATGACTATAACACAACATGACAGGGTAATAAATTGAAGTCTCCAAGGACAAGCAATTTTGGAGTTGCCTACACCAGCCTGACAAAGGAATTCTTTGATTCATAGATGCCATAAAAGGAATTTTTTATTTGAATGTGTAGAAATGGCATAAATTATAATGCTAAATAAATATCTAGAACATTTGTACAAATATATGTTGATTTGTAGTATTTATTACTAAGATTTATGAATAAAATGAGTTATTATAGCTTATTATATTGACCTGGTTTTTGGCTAAGATTCTAGTATCTTGTTGGTGTTAAATAAGGCATCCCTGTTGTTACCTGGGCACCAGACAAATAACAGTAAGTATATTTCTTTTCCCAAAAAGGAAGATAATACAGGTTTTCTGTTCTAACAGCTCCGAACTCTCAATTTAGATCATCATACCCATCTATCTTCTTACAATGAGTGTGGGGTTAAGAAACTGCCACATCTTGCTTCTCATGTCCAGCTGTTAAAAAATAATTGTAGCTAGGTTAGAAATGCATTAGTGATGCATCAGAAATTGGACAGGTAGTTACTGCATTTAAGTGCATGGGTGAGAAAATAATGGCAGAGTTTATCATGAAATAATAAAATATTTATAAGGAAGGATTTTAATATGAAGAATTTGGAAGATAGGTGGGCAAATGTTTTAGCATAAAAGTTTATGAATGACATTTAGGAATTGAATTTATGTGTCATTATCTCTGAATTGTATCATGGTTGTTAATACTACAGAATTAAGTTGTCAGGAGGTTCACTGCAGTCTCTTTGTTTTAAGGCTACACCTGAACGCCTCATCATGCATTTAATAGAAGAGCACTCTATTGTGGATCCAACTTACATTGAAGACTTTTTATTAACATTCAGAACATTTTTGTCAAGCCCTCTGGAAGTTGGAGACAAACTTTTAGAATGGTTTCAGGTTGACAGTCTCAGGGACAAGGTTGGTTCCTAAATTAGACATTACCAGTTTGGTTTTTCTAACTGTCATATGTTTGAAATAAATGTTACTTCTACTGGTGAAAACTAGTTGAACTTTTTGCTGCACCTTATTGGATGTGTTTGATCTTTTCTGAAGTATATTGAGAGATTATAACAGGAACAAATTCTATGCAATTATTCATGTTATGCTATCAAAAAGTAGCATCCCAAATTAAGCTTATTCTGGTTGTTCTTAATTTAAATAAACATACTTCAGTCTAATTAGCTTTTGCCAAAGGAGGGTTGGAGTTGTTTTAAAAAATGTGTAAATTCAAAGTGGACATGTTTTATATTGTCAAAAAAACAATCAAAGAATAATAAAGATTGGTGGGGTTTCCTTCTGACCTTTGTAATAGGCTATGCCATTCCTGGACAGAAAAAAATGTAGTTCATGCTCCCTCATTTAATTCAGATGGACACTCTATTTGTATATAAAGTATTTTTTTAAATGTACTAGTTGGCGTACTTAACAATGTGTGAAGACATAAAAATGTTGATTCTGCATACAAAGTTACTGCAGTTCAAAACCTGGAGTAATATTTTATGTGACTGAGTATTTCTTGCTATTGATTGATAAAGAAACTGGGAAATGGCCAATATAGAAGTAATTGGGTTGTAATGTATAGCTAAATTGAGGCCTTTGAACTCATCATCAGCGTAACAGCATTTGGAAATTTTGGGTATTTAAAATGTCTGAAAGTTGCAAGAAAAAGTCCATAAACCTACAGTATTTTCAATTTGAAATAATATTTATTTAAAATTATTATGTTTAATTCATGTATTTAATCTTTTCTCTGAGTGTCATAAATTATAAATTTTAAATTATCTCAGAGCTGCTCTCAAATCCTTTTGAGACTACATGGATCCTTGGGTCTTTGGGGGTATTTTATTAATGATTTTTCTCCTTTTTAAATTCATAATTTAAAACTTTGATAAACTCATAAAATGAAAGGGCAAACAGTTTAAGCATTGTTTTATCTAGAAATAGCAGTAGAATTGTATTGAAATGTCAACTTATATTTGTTCTTAGGTTACTCGAGTTGTACTGCTATGGGTGAATAACCATTTTAATGATTTTGAAGGAGATCCAGCCATGACAAGATTTTTGGAAGAATTTGAAAAAAAATTGGAAAATGCGGTATATATATAAACCAATATAAACTATTATACATTATATACTTTGTATCTATATCTTTTAAGACCTCTTTAAAAATGAAAAAAACTGTTCAAAACATTTTAGAAGGGTGTCCTACAAGCCAGTCATATTTGTGTTTTGAATGCCATTAAGGAGAGTATATATATTTAAGCCCAAAGGGTATATATATATTTAAGCCCTGTTGGACTTTTCTTTCACAATTTTGGCAAATAACCCAGAATCAAGGTCATCAGGAGGATAGTTTTGTGCAATCTGAATATTACACTGAGTAATTTGACAGTTCTTCACTGTGGTCTCTGATTCACAATGTGGTATTTTATGCCTGTACAAAGCTCCATTCCAATTTTTTTTAGAGCTGACAGGTTTTTGGTGGGGATCTTGTGATCCATGAGTACCTCAGGATGGCTGGGCAGGGCTCCACTCTTCTCAGTGGCTCTTCAACTGGTCATTTGCTCATTTGTTAACTTTGGGTGTTGAAAGATCTTTCCAGTCTTTCAATCTATATAAAGCAGCTTATTTCCAAAGACACTGGCCTTTGTTCTTGATATTCCAAGGGGGCTGGGAGTCTTTACCCATCATTTTTCTAAATTATTATGAGCCAACTAAGCAGCAGTTCCCACTTAATATCTTGAGATCAGTCCACAAGAACTGTGGGGCTGGAATTATGCAATGCAGCTACCAGGGCTCAGTCTTCTATTTGTATTCAACACTATTTATGGACCTCCAATCCCAAAGAGATGCAGACTTTGGAACAGCTGTTTTTAATTCATGTAATAAGGTAGATATTTATCCATAAATGTGGGTGAAAAATACCAATTAAAACTGGTTCCTAACTGAAGCAATTTAAGTTTGCACTCCTTCCCCCACCTACTTAGTATCAAAATTCCTTCTAAGGGTTCCACTGTGTTACTCTTAGAAATTGACAGGAATAATAAGAGATGTGCCTAATCATGATTGATACCCATGGTGCACAAGATTCCTGTCAAAAATCTAGAACATGGGTGTCAAACTTGCGGCATGTTGCTGTACATGACATTTTGTGACGTTTTTCCCATTCACAGAACTGGGGTGGGCGTGGCCTGCGTATGATGCATCCAGCCATGGGCTGCCGGTTTGACATTCCTGATCAAGAAGATTTTGAAACTGCAAATTTAAAACTCCTATTTGTTAATTCACAAATCTCCAATCAGAGAAATTCAGTTACAATTCAGTATTAATGGTTATAGAAGCTCCTCCTTCATTATTAGGGTTTTGTATTGAACATTCATGTTTGCTTGTCTGACCATTTACAGAAAATGAAAGGACATCTCAGGTTATTAAACATTGCATGTGCCGCAAAAGCAAAGTGGAGACAAGTCACCTTGCAAAAGCCTTCTAGAGATTCACCACTTTTCTTCAGTCTTCTTGGAGGGAGTGAAAAAGGTTTTGGTATTTTTGTAGAGTCAGTAGAATCAGGAAGCAAAGCAGCAGAAGCTGGGCTTAAACGTGGTGATCAGGTGAGGTTAAATTTTAACAGTTATATTTTTTAATCTATTTTGTTAAGTGCCACACAGATAGGCATACACATTCAGCTGAATATACTGACCAAGAAATTTTCTGTTGATTTCAAATGCCCCTTGCCAAAACAAAAACAAAAACAAAAAACCAAACAAACAAAAAACATTTTCATTCCATTCATAATTAGAAAACTTTGTTAAACTGTGGCTTTCATTTCTTGGTGAAGCCAAACTATGATTGGATAAAAGCATTAGATCTCTTTCTTATGTACTGAGAAAAAAATAAAGGGAGAACTGAATCTGATGATGTTTAAGATGAATAAAATGTGATTTTGTAATCAAATTTCAAGTTCAGTCTGAGCCAATAATAAAGTTACCAAGTGTTAAAGTATTTGAGAAGCATGGTGTCTTACAGTCTTAACTTGTTTGTGTCATTTTATAGGTAATGGAAGTAAATGGGCAAAACTTTGAGAACATTACATTTTCAAAAGCTACTGAAATCTTGAGAAACAATACTCATCTTTCCATCACTGTAAAAACAAATATTTTTGGTGAGTATCTTGCAGAGATGTTGACCAAGATCCTAAGTGCAGTTAATTTTTTTTTTAAATTCTGCATTTTTAAATTATAAAATAAATGTGGGAACTTTCTAATCTAATACAACAGGTAAATATCATAGCAGTTAAGACTGCAAGGTGTAAATAGCCTAATTCACAGGCTTCCTGTGATAAGGACCACGCTTTTTTTAAAGCTGAACTGGCATACAGCAAGTTGAGCAGGATTAACTTTCAGAGTTAGTTCCAGATATTTTCAGTTCAGAGATATCTTTTCCTTTATGTACTCCATCAGAGGTATGCAGTGTATGCACTTCAGTATTCCTTCAACATTATCTAGAGCAGGGGGTCTCCAACCTTTCTGACTTGGTGAATTGGCAGAGGCGGCAGCAGCGGCGGCAGGAGGGTGGAAGAAGGGAGTGTTTCACACACGTGCATGCCACTTTCACAAATGCAGCTTTGCACATGCTTGCCCACCATTTCTGCAGCCCAGTTCCAAGCTGGCCTTGGCCTAGCAGAGGGCTGCGGACTGGGGGTTGGGGACCCCTAGAGCACTTTTAGAATGGGCATAGCTAAAGCACTGTGAGAAGGCGTTTAAGGTATGAGATTTAAGACACCTATTTCACTCCTTCAGCCTCCCTCTTCAAAATTGTGAATTCTGTCATGGTTATGTATGCTATGAAGTTACCATTATTAAAATAACATCTTAATATTTTTGATTTTTTTAAAAATTAATTTAATGTAGTTTAATATAACATCATTAGCCATAACTTCTGGGACAGGTGGATGCTTAATTATTTAAAAATAAATGGGTGGTCATCAGCTGGAAAACTTGAATAAAACTGTCATGTTGCACATCATCAAATTGGCACTAATGTACAGCAACATTTCTATAGAGTGAATTTGATAAGTTTTACTACTGTTCTCTTTGACTTACTGTGAATTTTAAATACCTTTGATATTAAATACATTTTTAAACAAGCACTGTGTTCTAATAAAAGAATATGTTTTCTACATTTTTACAGTATTCAAAGAACTACTTAGCAGGATAGGACAGGAGAAAAATGGAGTTCCACATATTCCCAAAATAGCAGAAAAGAAAAATAATCGTTACTCCATCCCAGATATTCCTGGAGATGTGGAACAAATGTTTCCACGTGAGAAAGCAAACAAGAAAATGAAAGCGAACACTGTGTCTGGAGGAAGAAACAGAATCAAGAAAATTTTAGACAAAACACGATTCAGTATCTTGCCTCCAAAACTATTCAGGTATGATAAAATATTACACCTTTTTTCAAAGAAACTGAAAATGTTTTGAGGTGTGTTAAAATGAGTACTATTGTTGATTCAATTTTGTACAATCTTTTATTTAGTTCATGAGATTTTTAAAGGAAATCCCTGCTAATCAAATTCTTCAGCTGTAGTGCCAATAAAAAATAGAAATTTTACACTAAAGAACCCATCTTCACTATTCCAAAGTTAATATCAATACATATGCAAGAACATAATGTCTAGATTTAGAAACAGAATTAAAAGTCATTAGCATTCAGGGGAAGGTTTATCAATTCAGTGTTGTAGAAAAGGAATTTGCTCTCTTAGGTTACAGGTAATGATGGTATTTGGGATAAATTTTCTGTTGCTAAGCACCGTGGTCATAAAGCACAAGGTCACATCACTGTGTCACTTAGCAACAGCAGCTCTGGCAGTCCCTAGTTAAGCAAGAAACATGTGGGTCATTAATGAGGAACTCAAATGATCCAGCTTCCTGCCAGCTTCTCCATTGACTTATAGAGAAGGTCACAAACTCTGGTCACATGCCCATGGGGCACTGCAGCGGTTGGAAATCTGGATCAAATGCTGAAGGCACCGATCACAGTCACATGGGGTGCTGCTCTGGCTAGAACTTCAAGGACTCATAATTTCCCTTGTTCAGTGCCATTGCAAACTTAAATGGTTGCTGAATGAGTAATGGTTAAACAAGAACCACCTGTATCATAGTCTTGTCTTTTATATCAATTCTAAGAAGGCCAAGTAGAATAAATGTTTCTATTTAATCCAGAGTTCCATAAATAATCTATTTCTTCATTTATGTTAACAACATGAGTGTTTATGTACAAGTAATATTTCCATCTGTGTCTCTAATTTCCAGACTTTTAGCACTTCTAAATACCTTTGGTGTTCCTCCATCACTTATGTCTTTATTAAAATAATTTTGTTTCTGGATCATCTACATTGACACTTTCTAATACTCTCTTACAGTGATGGCAGTGTAAGCCAGTCACAAGATGACAGCATTGTGGGAACAAGACAGTGCAGACACAGTTTGGCAATTATGCCTATTCCTGGCACACTTTCATCCAGCAGTCCTGATCTCCTGCAACCCACAACTAGCATGCTGGATTTTTCAAATCCTTCAGGTGAAATAAGTCTCTCTTTCTTGTGATATGTGTCCAAAGTTCATCTTCTATTGAAAAAAAAGCCTTAGTTGTTAATGATTGTTTTGTAAATCAGTATTATGAATAAATTAACGGTGTATTTTGCCAAGATTATAATCCACCTAAAACTAATGGACTGTGGACAGTGCAGTCAAGTCAGTTGCAAAATAGAAGAATGAAAGTAAAAGTATAACATAAAGTAATATTAAAAGCCATTAATAAACTTCATAGATATCCTTATCCTTTAAGATATCCTTAAAACCAGCTACTCTAGTTCTAAGGGACAAACTCACAGTAGAGCAAAATTGCTTTAACTTGTTTATAAAATATTATCAGGATTGGGTACACTTAGAGAGGGATATTTGATAACATGAGAGACATGTTAAGAATGTTCAAGCAGAGAGATGCTGCAATAAGCCCTCCTCTCTTGATCATGGATTGAATGGGTTCAATTCAGGCACAGTATTTTTCTGACATGTCCTGGAATTGCTCCATTACGGGCTTCCCAGGTAAATATCAACAGTTTGGAAACTGGCTACAGGAGCCAAAGAACCTAGAAGTCACACAGTAATTTGGGGGTTAGTGAGATTCAATCAAGAATAACTACCACAGTTTTTTTTAAATTACATTTACATGCCACCCTTCTCCGGAGACTCAGGGCGGCTTACAATTTTTGGGATACAACCCAGTGTGCTCAGCAATAGCCTTCATTCCATTGTATATGCCTGCTTATTACTAAGCGGCATTTTTACAAAGTCAGCTTATTGCTCCCAACAATCTTGGGTCCTCAATTTACCTACCCCAAGAGGATGGAAGGCTGAGTCAACCTTGAGCCTGGTGGGATTTGAGCCTACAGTAATTGTAGACAGCTGGATCTTAAGAGCAGGCATTTAACAGCCTGAGCCACCAAGGACTCTTCCAATGTTATTATGCTACTCAGATATGGATGGCTGTCAACTCTGATCCAAAGGGATTTAAGCTGTGTTGGCTAGGATGTCACTGTGGATGACATTAACATATTGATAATCTCACTTTAAGCTACTCTCCCAGAAGTTTCATATATCTGGATAAATTGTAGCTTTACAGTATCATTTTTTCTAACATGTTTAGGTAACATCAATACTCTGTAGTTAAGTATGGACAAGAGTAAAATGTACCAATATTTAAACAGAATTTGTTTAAATGTATGCATTTATGAATCATACTTATATAATTACTAAAGTCTTTAATTTACAGCTTGTACTAAAAGCCATATCCAATAGGCCAGATACAATACAATGTGTTTATTAATACTTTTTTCAGAGAAATATGTACTTAGGAATGTTAAAAAGGTTATGCATTGAAAAAAATAAAAATGCTTAGAAGAAAATGGCAACTAAATTGGACATTTAATGTAATTTACATAATAAATTGGCTGTGGGACCTGATTTTTGGTACACTCTATAATAAAATTTGTAGAATCTGGAGAATATGAAATACTGAGAATTAGGTGTCTGCTAATTCCCATAACAGAGTAAATTATGTAAAATGTTTTCTTAAAAGAAAGTGCATTAATCACAAAATGCCTAAACTGGAAAGGGAGATCCTATGGCCTTTTAGACGCTGCTGATCTACTGTGCCTTATCATGCATTTTGGAAGTTGTGCTTCACCAATATCAGAAGGCTACAGGTTCTCTGCTCATGCCATACAATAGTCTTACACTGTGGTCCTAGGACCCCTGGGGGTTCCCTAAGACTCTGCCAGGGTCTCTGAAATCAAAATTATTTGCCAGGCTATGTTGAAAATAAAAATCTAAAATCCTATAAAATAATTGTGAGAAATGATAGTAATTATAATTTTTAATTCAGTAAATATTCAAGATAATCCATGGAGGAGGGGAAGTTTTTTTTGAGGTCCTCCATAAAGTTTTAAAGTAGGAAGGAGGGTCCTGAAAGGAAAAAGTTAAGAAACATGGATTACCAAGTGTAGGTCAGGTTTTTAAAAATCTCATTATATCTGTTTTCATATTAATTCCTGGCAAGTTTATTATGAGAGAGAGAGAGAGCTTCATAAAAAAACATTTGACCTGCTTGTGTTTCTGTATATTGTTTACATTAGGGCTGTCAAACTCGCAGGCTGGATGCATCATCCACTGGCCATGCCCATGCCCCGTTTAGTGAAGGCAAAAAAAGTCACGATACGTCATGTAACGCTGCCGTGACATCATGAGTTTGAGACCCTGGTTTACATTGTTATCTTTAAATACAACTTCAGCACCATTTGTGTGCATAACAGAACCAATCTGGTATAGTGGTTAAACCAACAGGTTAGACACCGAGAGACTGGAGTTCTAGTCCAGCGCATGAAGCCAATTGGGTGACCTTGGGCCAGTCACTCTCTCTCAGCCCTTGTAGGGAAGCAATGACAAACCACTTCTGAAATATTTCCAAGAAAACAGCAGTCGTCAGCAGTCAACATTGACACAAAGGCAGACACGAGTGTTTTATGTTTGACTTGTACAAAACATTTAGATTTTTATTTCAGGAAATTATGTAAATGTTTTTATTCGTGGCATAACATTTAGATTCTGACTTTCCCCCCTTTTTCATTCTGCAGCAGTTGGCTTTTACTGTAAGTATCCCAACATCCCAACGGGTATTTTTTTTAAAATGTGAATATTTTAATAGTAGCATTTATTGATTGATTGATTTTTTTTATTTATTAAAATTGTTTGTCGCCCACCTCATCTCAAGGCTTCATTGATCACACTACTTCAGATAGTAGATTTCTGTGATACTCCATGTATTTTTTTTAAAGCTACCATGTCAGGAAAACAAACATTTAGACAATTTTTCTGTGTGTAGGAAAATTGTTTTTATATGAATAGAGATTATGAAATCTCTCTTCTAAATCTGCAACTGGAATACAGTGAGAAAGATTTCATCCTTATATTTTCTCTGCATATCTGAATCAGATTCTAAGATGGAATTGTGCTTGGCTATTGTGTATCAGTCTGTAAAGGTTATTTTATAAATCCAGTCTTTTGCAGAATGTTTGTACATTCATGTGTGTTCAGAGTAGAAACATTAGAAGAAAATAAATGTCAGTCCATTTAAATTATATGCCCTTGCCCTCTCTCTGTTGGCTTTTCCAAACCAGAAGGTATATCATGTAGCAAAGCTGTTTAACAAAGAATGAATTATCCATAAGGAAAAAGCAATCAATGCACTATACTTGAAGTTTAGTAAGCTTTATTGATTTATGAGACACTTATTTCTTCTCATAATCCACGTCAGGTTAACAATTATAGTTCTTTCCCTGGTAACACTACAAAGCAAAGTATCAGATAAACAGTAACCTAGTTGATAGCCATTAGGAGGATTCAAACATCCAAAATAGTTACATGCTTTTAAAAGGCTTTTTAAAAGGGGTTTAGATCTCAGAGAAATGATGTACAGGGCAAGGTCCACTTTCTTTATCAAAGAACAAAATAATAAATACAAGTTTATGAAAAATATTTTATTGCAAGTCCATTTCTATAAAGGCTAAAAAATAAATATGTATAATTAAAAATAGAAATAATATATTATCCATGGAAGTAAGTCAACATTTTAACTCTTCTGTTTTAATCTCAGATATTCCTGATCAGGTTATAAGAGTCTTCAAAGCTGATCAACAGAGTTGTTACATTATCATCAGCAAAGACACTACAGCAAAAGAAGTTGTAAGCCACGCGGTACATGAATTCAATTTGACAGGAACCCCAGAGACCTATTCTCTGTGTGAAGTTTCTGTGAGCACTGAAGGAGTCATCAAACAGAGAAGGCTTCCCGACCAGTTCTCAAAGTTAGCAGACCGAATTCAGCTCAATGGGAGGTAAATATTTCATTTTGCAATTGAGATAGAGAAGAAAATACTAAAAAGAGGCAGCATTTCTTACCGTAAACAGATTTTATTGCCTTGATTTGATACATAGTTGCCAGATTATGTTAAGTAAACCAAAGTAAAAATGAAGTGTTACATCAACAGATATTTTATAATTAAAATATAGATAGCTCACAACATGAAGTATAAAAATCACAACAACAAAATAATAGCTGAGAAATACTGTATCAGAGATAAAATATTGACTTAACCTAGCTCTAACCCTAAGATTGTACTCTAATGCACTCTAAAAAGGAACATGGTTTCTGGGAAAATGAAAAATCTGCTTTAAAAGTAACTCCCAGTGAATAAATGTAGCCATGGGAAAATAGTGTAGACATTTAATGATGTTTTTGTGGAAGATCAAGCATACTTTATACAAGTAATTTATATACAAGCCTTGTGATTGGTAATGAAGAGTAATGGGCAAAAATACCTAACCTCTCCATTTGTATTAATGAACTTTTCTCCTATTCTTTCCTTATTCTACAAATCTGCATCTAACCACAGTAATTTTAAAAGGATATTGAGGGCAGCAGGGTGAAAAGGGAATATTTTGACTTTGATAGAGGCAGTTTCTTCCGTGTTATTTAGTTAATTACATTGGACTAGAATTCTGCAAAGTTATTAACTCTGCTTCTCATTGTATTTTTAGGTATTATTTGAAAAATAATATGGAAACGGAGACTCTGTGCTCAGATGAAGATGCTCAAGAATTGCTAAGAGAGAGCCAAATCTCACTTTTACAGCTGAGTACTATTGAAGTGGCTACTCAGCTTTCAATGAGAGACTTTGAATTGTTTAGAAACATTGAGCCTACCGAGTATATTGATGAATTATATAAGCTGGATTCTAAAACAGGAAATACTAACCTGAAACAATTTGAGGATGTTATAAATCAAGAAACTTTTTGGGTTGCCACAGAAATTCTATCTGAAACAAATCAGCTGAAAAGGATGAAGATTGTAAAACATTTCATAAAAATTGCTCTCCATTGCAGAGAATGCAAGAATTTCAACTCTATGTTTGCTGTTATTAGGTTGGTTATTTTCTTTTAAAAAATAATAGAGTAGCAGGAAACTGAAGTAGAATATAAGTGGATTTGAAAATCATAGACTTTATCCAACAAATTGAAAAGTTATTTGCAAATTTAAGTTGAACCTGATACCTGTATATGTATTTATGATTAGTGAAATTAATTAAATTTTTTGATTTAGATTTTTTAAAAATTAGTTGTGGATACTTAGATGTATGGAGTCGAAATCCATTTGAAAGCCTCTAACAGTTTTTATTTGAGTTTTACTTCTCAAACAGTAAAAGCTCCAGGAGGTTGGCTGATCTTGAAAATTAATGCCTTCCCACAGCTCCTGTTGGCCTGATTGTGGTCCATACTGCCCATACTCCTTAGTGTCCACCTATGGCACCTACACATCCTATTCTCTCCCCAATGCTCCTTGCATGGGATTCCCTTTTTCTTGTTTAATGACCAGTGTGCTCTTAGGGCAGGGGTCAGCAACCCATGGCTCTGGAGCTGCATGTGGCTGTTTCATCCCTCTGCTGCAGCTCCCCGTTGCCAGTCGGCTCCACATGGGGTTTTTGGTTAGGATAGGTAGAGGAAAAAGGACGCCTTGCTAGGAGGAGACTCAGGGGGGGGGGACTGGACTTTCCAGTTGGCTCCAGAATTGAATGGGGGGCTTCCAGTTAGGACCTTTGTGGCTCTTTAAGTGTTTAAGGTTGCCAACCCCTGTCCTAGGGTTATGGCAGCAACCGGGAATGCTGGGATTTCCATCGCTAAATGATGCATCAATTACAATTGCATCAATTAGCAATAGAAATTCCAGTCCCAGTTGCCATGGCAACCAAGGACTTTCTGTAGACCTTGGGCTAGACCTGGAAGCTGGGGGAGGGGCGGAGGGGAAATCCCACAACAACTTGCACATTGTTGCCAAGAAAATGGACATGTCCATGTAATCCTAAAAATTCGAGCTTGACTCAAAAGAATCTTTATATTCAAAAATATTAACAATCAGATCTACTATGTTTCATTTGGGTTGAAATTATTTATAGCTAAATATTGCCTATGTTTTAATATGATTAAGTATTCCAGAGATTACAAGCCACAGTTCTGTCACTATTTTTAATCATAAAGTAATACATTGTTAGGTTAGTGTAGTGGTTAAGGCATCAGGCTAGAAATTGGGAGACTGTAAATTCTAGCTCTGTCTTAGGCACAAAGCCAGCTATGTGTCCTTGGTCAGTCATTTTCACCAATAAGAAGAAGGCAGTTGCCAAGAGTTCAAACTGACTCAAAGCCATAAAGTAATAATAATACTTTGGCAAGAGTTTTTTTTTATTATTAAGTTTTTTTTATTTTAGTATTTTTTATTAAGGCTATCCAGAGTTTTACTTAATCCAGTATAACTATATTATTTATCACTTCCAGTGTAATATTAACTGCAGTTTGAGATGGAAATTTATCTTCCACTACAGAGATGTAAGGAGAAAAGAGAATGGTTTTGTTACATTATGGTGGTGCTCCATCACATTACAAGATCTACGATTGCAAAATCACATCTAAGTAAGATACTGATGTGCAAGAAGTAATTTTCTCAAAGCTCAGAGGGATTTCTGTACAGTGTTTTGTAGGAAATTCTTTCTTCCCTAACATTTGCAGGTAGGAGTTGCTGACTCTCCAACAGAAAGTAGTTACAGCACATATGCTCTTGTTAAAATGTTGCTCTTTTAAAAGTATATGTTTTTGATAAAGCACATCAGTACAATACTAATTATTAATTATTTCTTGCAGTGGTCTTAATCTGGCACCAGTGGCTCGACTCAGAGGTACATGGGAAAAGTTACCAAGCAAATATGAAAAACACCTTAGAGATCTTCAGGATCTTTTTGATCCATCTAGGAACATGGCAAAGTATCGCAATATCCTTAGCAGTCAGAGCATGCAGCCTCCAATTATTCCATTATTCCCAGTGGTCAAGAAAGATATTACATTTCTACATGAAGGCAAGTCTGGACACACACATTAAAAATATAATGCATTCAGTTATTTTTATTTTAAAGCTCTCTGGCCCACCAAAATTGAATTTCACCTTTCCACTGTGAATAGAGGCCTACTTTACTTATGGAATATATTATACTTAGTCTCATAATCAAGCAGTTGTTTAGACTAGATTTGTCATTTTGGAACACCTATTGAGTCCTTCCCAATGACTTGGGATGTTTTACTATTATTTATTAAACTTGTATTCCGCCTGGCTTCCAAATGTTATGAGGAATGAAGTATGTGTAATTAAAAAAAGTCTCTTGGATTTGGATCTGTATTTAAGAATCGATTCTCAGACTGAAAAAGTTGAAAACTCTGGGAAAAATAAACATCCCTTTCCCAAACTATAAGT
Source organism: Naja naja (assembly GCA_009733165.1). Classification (NCBI taxonomy): domain Eukaryota; kingdom Metazoa; phylum Chordata; class Lepidosauria; order Squamata; family Elapidae; genus Naja; species Naja naja. Next base: position 103,142,455 of record CM019149.1, on the reverse strand, counting down.
AGCAGTGGAAATTAAGATAACTCCCTTGCTATCAGTTCCTTTTATTGTTGAAAATTCAAAGGCGGTTCAGATCTATTGTTACATGTTCTTTTTGCTGACAACTGCTGATATTAAAAAGAATGGGTGTGGATATTTTGGGATTATGATTATCACCTCTCCCTTGTCTTAAAGCTCCTTGCAACTTCTTGCTTGCGTTCAAGGATATTAACATGTAATAATAATGTGTTGTGATACATAAAAGAAGTAACTTGACAGCCTCAGAAGTATGTTCAAAAATCTTAAACATTTTCCCCACATATTTTAATTGTACAGGAAATGATTCAAAGGTGGATGGTTTGGTAAATTTTGAAAAACTGAGAATGATAGCGAAAGAGATACGCCAGGTGGTCAGAATGACTTCTGCTAATATGGATCCTGCTGTGATGTTCAGACAAAGGTATGGTGGCATTGGAAATCGAAAAATGTGGAATGTAAATAATTGCATGTTTGTATTTCCATGTTTATATTTCGTTTAATTTCATTGTTATGTAAATGTGAATGGAAAGCAAACATGTTCTGTTAATTTTCAATACTTCCATTGAGGTCTGAAATGCTTATATAGCTAGTAAATCTTTTTTTATGTTTGATATATTGCAGTGTATAATATTTTAGATTAGGAGTCTATCTTGCACAAACTAGAACATAACTTAGCATGACTAAATTAAATCATTTTTAAATTGATAAATTTGTAACTCAATATATTTTTAAAATAGTACTGTTGGGTTTAAAATTACATTAAACAGAAAGTGTTCATTACCTTTGAACCTTCTCCATATGAAAATAGATGAAAAAGGGACTATTTCTAGAAAACTATACCCACATTTATCTGGAAGCTCCTCTGCCTGTTGTCCTGTTCCTCAAACATGGTCCTTGAAGCCCAGATCTTTTGTTTTTTGTGTGTTCTGTGTTCACCATGTATTCTAACAAGTTTTGTCCTTGTATTCCATTGTTAAAAATGATTTTACTGGTTTGAAAAGTGTTTTTACCTGATCAAAATTTTCATTTATTTTTCCTGTCTACATCTTTTTCCTTTCTGACTCTCAACTGTGATTTTCCCCCCTTTGCTTTCTTTTTTTAAATACATGCTTCATTGTATATGGCTCTTGGTTACAGGAAGAAGAGGTGGAGGAGTTTGGGGTAAGTGCAGAGATTAATGCAACTAAGACTTAAAGCAAAATTATGCAACTTTTAACATTCTGCATCATCATTAATGCATGCACTTCAACAACAGCATGCATTTTATTAACCCTGCAATATTGTTCTAACTATTTCCAAATTTAAGATAACGCAGGTTTATGATGACAAATTGGAACCCACACATTAATAAAATCAAAATTAAAATAAATAAGATCACTATGAATTGCATATAAAGTCCTTGAAATTTACCCAATTTAGGCACAGATAAAATGTTTTTATTGACAGTTGATTTATTCTAAGTGTTGGTTGAAGATTTTAAAAAATACAGACCGCACATTTACAACTATCTGTTAATGGATATCTAACACATACACACATGCCAGAACTTTAGAGAAATTAAATAGCTTATAATTTCTTTGAAAAATAAGCCTGCTTAATGCTTAGGAGTGGAAAAAAATGACTAAATGTTGTTACCATGAGAAGTGCCAAGAATGGCCTGTATTGAAGTTTAGAGATGCCCAATTCCCACAGATTAAGACAAGTATCTTCAGAAGCCATATATGGCTCTGGGTTCATCAGTATTAGAAGCTTCTGTGGAAGTTTAGCTACAGCTTAACCATGGCTATTAAGGAAGCAGTCCTGCTAAAACAAAGGAATTCCAATAGGACACAATAAATTTATTTCAGAACGTATTTGCACTTGGCATATCTGAAATGCTATATTCGTGTACATAGAATTTGGCATTATTTATGAAATTGAGCTGTGTTACTTTCATGGAAACAAAATCAGCTCCAATTCATTATACTTGTGAATTTAGGGTCTATGATTCATTTTCTTTCCATCTTTGTATAAGTAGCAAAAACATAATGTACTCCACATCTTGAAATCATATTTAACGATGCAGTGACCAGACCAATATGCAGTCTTTTTGCTATTCCGACACAATAGTATATAATGAGTCCTATACAAAGACCATCTGGATGTATATCAAAGATTCTTGAATAATAGCCAGTTTGGTCTAATGCTTAAGATAACAAGCTTGAAACCAGGAGACTGAGTTCTAGTTCTGCCTTAGTTTTGCAAGCCAGGTGGATGACTCTGAGCTGGTCACTCTCACTCATCCTATCCCCTCTCACAATGTTGTGAGGGAAATAGGAGGACGAAAGTATGTTGGATATGTTTGCCATCTTGAGTTATTTGTAAAAATAATAAAGGCGCGATACAAATATATAAATAATAAGAAATAAAGTATAACATAGTGAGAACTTCCTTTAGATTATTTGTATTTTAAACTTGAAACTTTGTGTTCCACAGGGGCAGGTGAAGGTGTTGCAAAGAATGAATAGTTATTTATTCTTGATTGCTTAGAGTAGAAAAACAAGGGACAAACTCCCTTTTCCTTCCAACCAGTATAAATGGTTACTTTGTAAAAATCAAAGAACATGAGCTTAATAATAAGATTGTTTTAAGAAAAATATGCATGCCAATTTTCAGTTGGCAAGCTGTTAAAATATATCACAGTGTATCCATATCATTCAGATAAATTGGTTTATAATCTTGAATGTTATTTTTTTAGTTGTTTTGCCTTTTCAGCTTGTGGTTTGTGAAATTTCTTATGAAAAATGTGTGCAACATTCTAAACCTGTTGCTTTTTCTAATGTTAATAAATTAGCAATCAGATTTCATCATGTTACAATTTTGCATTTATTTAAATCCATTTCTCCATTATGTGCATTAACTTAACTTTGTATGGCTTGTTAATTCAATATCCCTTTTTCCTTCCTATAGTTCAGATTCATATATCTCTTTTACCTTTACAAAATCTTCTAGCATTTGTTGTTTAGCACAAGTATTTTAAAGGATATGACATTGAAATACTGCTGTGCTGGAATAAATGCTTCCAAAGTTTGAAAATCTTTTTCATGCAGATAAAAGATATTTTGGTTGATGAATTTACACTCTGTTTGTATTTAATATTATGTTTTTAACTTTGAATTGTACAAGCATATCAGAAAGTAATAAGTGACTATCTTCCAAAGAAGATTTTGAAGCACATATTGTACATAGCATCAACTTGAAATAATTGTAGCCTTGAAATTAGTTCTTATTTTTTCCTTTTCAGAAATAGTAAAAGAGAAATCATAAGGAGTTTGAGTACATCTGAAACTCTAATAGCCTTTATCAAAATGAACAAGAAATCTTTCTTATAAAACTCACATTTTAGAATCTGATATTTGCTCCTTCCTTTTTTCAGCTTTCCCAGCCTTACAGTCTAGAATTCAATCATTATTTAGTTTTCCTTCTTTCCTTCTATTGCATTGTATGACAGAGGTTCTAAATAATTCTTCATTCCTATATTGTAATTTAGAGATCTTCGACAGCTTACCAGAACACCCATTATTGATTCTTTTTCTCTTTCCTTTAAAAAAAGGAAGAAAAACTTCAGATTCATCACTTTTATTGTGAAATGTTTGTATCTATGCCCTCTTTAAAATGTATGTTTGTAGTTTTTAATTACTATTTATTTGCCATCTTGGAATAGCTGGCTTCATTTAATGATAAACATGTTTTTTTTCTAAACTCTTGCTAGAAAAATATAAAGAACATTTAATACTAATAGAAGAAAATATTAAACATTAAATATTTGCCATACAAATAGCCCTGTTGCCCTCTGCAAGTACTAGCAATTCCCTTTGCTGAATTTCAGATTCTTGTTGAAGAAGATTTACAGGCGAAACTCGAAAAATTAGAATATCGTGCAAAAGTTCATTTATTTCAGTAATGCAACTTAAAAGGTGAAACTAATATATGAGATAGACTGATTACATGCAAAGCAAGATAGTTCAAGCCGTGATTTGCCATAATTGTGATGATTATGGCTTACAGCTCATGAAAACCCCAAATCCACTATCTCAGAAAATTAAATATTGTGAAAAGGTGCAATATTCTAGGCTCAGCTAATTAAGCCATAACACCTGCAAAGGGTTCCTAAGCCTTTAAATGGTCTCTCAGTCTGGTTCAGTAGGAATCACAATCATGGGAAAGACTGCTGACCTGACAGTTGTGCAGAAAACCATCATTGACACCCTCCATAAGGTAATTGCAAAAGAAGTTGGATGTTCCCAAAGTGCTGTATCAAAGCACATTAATAGAAAGTTATGCGGAAGGGAAAAGTGCGGAAGAAAAAGGTGCACAAGCAGCAGGGATGAGCGCAGCCTGGAGAGGATTGTCAGGAAAAGGCCATTCAAAAGTGTTGGGGACTTTCACAAGGAGTGGACTGAGGCTGGAATCAGTGCATCAAGAGCCACCACACACAGGCGGATCCTGAATATGGGCTTCAAATGTTGTATTCCTCTTGTCAAGCTGCTCCTGAACAACAAACAACATCAGAAGCATCTTACCTGGGCTAGAGAAAAACAGACCTGGTCCAAAGTCCTCTTTTCTGATGAGAGCAACTTTTGCATCTCATTTGGAAACCAAGGACCCAGAGTCTGGAGGAAGAATGGAGAGGCACACCCTGCAAGATGCTTGAAGTCCAGTGTGAAGTTTCCACAGTCTGTGTTGATTTGAGGAGCCATGTCATCTGCTGGTGTTGGTCCACTGTGCTACATTAAGTCCAGGGTCAACGCAGCCGTCCACCAGGAGATTTTGGAGCACTTCATGCTTCCTTCCGCAGATGAGCTTTATGGGGGTGCTGACTTCATTTTCCAGCAGGACTTGGCATCTGCCCACACTGCCAAAAGCACCAAAACCTGGTTCAATGACCATGAACTGTGCTTGATTGGCCAGCAAACTTGCCTGACCTGAACCCCATAGAGAATCTATGGGGCATTGCCAAGAGAAAGATGTGAGACATGAGACCGAACAATGCAGAAGAGCTGAAGGCTGCTATTGAAGCATCCTGGTCTTCCATAACACCTCAGCAGTGCCACAGGCTGATAGCTTCAATGCCACGCCGCATTGAGGCAGTAATTGCTGCAAAAGGGGCCCAAACCAAGTACTGAGTACATATGCATGCTTATACTTTGCAGAGGTCCGATATTGTTCTATGTACAATCCTTGTTTTATTGATTGCATGTAATATTCTAATTTTCTGATATGTGGATTTGGGGTTTTCATGAGCTGTAAGCCATAATCATCACAATTATGGCAAATCACAACTTGAACTATCTTGCTTTGCATGTAATGAGTCTATCTCATATATTAGTTTCACCTTTTAAATTGCATTACTGAAATAAATGAACTTTTGCACAATATTCTAATTTTTTGAGTTTCACCTGTATGTTGTACAGTTGATTTTTAAAGGATGTAGGGGTTGCTGGTGGAGAATCAATGTTACTGCAGCTCATGCGAAATATTACTTAAGTTATTTAATATTAATCATATTGTTTAAACTGAGCAAAATGAAACCTCAGTTGTACTTTATATTAAAAACGTGGAGGATTGTGAATTGTGAAAATACAGGGCTTGAAAAGTAATACAGCTTGTTTATATTCACAGTTGTCCGTATTATATTTTAGACACAATAAGAATAAGTAAAATTGTTCATATCAAAACACCTCTGATTCTACAAGCACAAATCATAATCCATCCACGTAGCTGAGGGGCATTGTATTTACTTTCTCCCCAGCAGTTTCCCCCATTGAACTTCAACACAAAGTCTTCAGTTCCAAGCTTGACAACTGGCATAAAATAACAAAGAAAATTGTCCAGTAGTACACATAGGTCGTTCATACATAAATCTGTTCATCCCAGGAAATATGTTTGCTCCCTTTGAGAAATAGAATAGTAAACTATACCAAGTCTCAGGAAACTGTCAAATTAATCTTTCTTGACAACGATACCATTCAGTTTGTTCATGAAGATGTTAAAAATACTGAACCAATGTTCTGTTATGCAGAATATTGTTACAAACAACTGAATATAATATGAAGAAGTTTCTCCTTACTTTTGAAATGATGATATTTATAATATATTGTCCTCTCAATTTCTCAAGCTCAGAAATAGAATGGAAAGAAAATATAGTTAATAATCATTTTGTACTTACTTCAGACTACTGGGCCAAATTATTTTTAATATCATTGAATTTAGAAAAAATGCATCTTCCATTACAAACTTAACTCTATATTTAGGTTTTCAGTTGAAAGGACCCTGGCTTCATTCACTAGAAGGAACCTATGTGGTATTTTGCCCAGTTTTTGTTTATTGCACTCTTTATTTAATATTTTTTTCTGGATTCTGTTACCGGTTTTGCAAGTTACTTTGGAACAAATGTGTTAACATTCCATCTCTTTTTAACTTGACATCAGCATGCGCTTTTAATAGAAGAACATTTTGCCTCAGTGTTTTCTGCTTTGATTCCTCATAATCAAAGCAAAGTTAAAACATAATGGCTGTCTTATTTTTCAGGTCACTGAGTCAGGGTAGCACAAATTCAAACATGTTGGATGTTCAAGGAGGGGCTCACAAGAAACGTGCTCGGCGCAGCTCTCTTTTAAATGCAAAAAAGTTGTATGAAGATGCTCAGATGGCCAGGAAAGTCAAACAGTACCTGTCCAACTTAAACGTGGAAACAGATGAAGAAAAAATCCAGATAATGTCACTTCAGTGTGAGCCTACATACAGCACTTGTAAGTTTTTAAAAAAAGTTCGGAAGAAGGCAATGTTTTCACTAAAAAATATGCGAATCATTTAAAACAGAATGTTATACAGAATTTTCTGAAAAGACCTGATCTGTATGGTAATTATTTGATTTTTGATTGAGTTTGCATAAAATTGAAAAGGTTGTTTTCAATCTTCATGTTTGCCAAAATTCTTAGTACATTGGACTGTTGCCAAGTTAGCACTTTGCAGAATTAAGGAATAATAAAAGTAACATAGTATGAATGCCAAGAAAAAGAAAGGATGAAATATCATCACAAAAGAATATTAATTATACCTTTATAACACAAAATGGGAAAAATTAGATATCTTATTAACATAGATTTAATATGTAAATAGTACTACAATCAGACATTTAGAATGCATTCATGTATATTACAGTAATAATAAAGCTTACACATATTTTGGTAATTAATTCCAAAATGTAGTTTTCAGTTCCTATTTATAAAGAATAGCAGAAATGCAAAAATGATGTTTGAATGCATAATTGATAGTTACTTTTAGAAATTACTTAGTTTTATACAAATGACAGACCATCAAGCATTACGTGGTTATTAGCCGTTTTCTTGAAAATGGACCTTACTTAATGCTCTGCTATTTGTATAAAGTTCAGTAAAGGGTGAATATATTGTATATTTCATTGTAGTTATCCATGTATATTCCATATTTATTAGCAACATCTTCATAATTTGCAGTAACATCAGATCTTCAATTCACTGAGTCTTTAGGGCTATACTTTTATTTTTCTAATGTTAAAACCTTAGTCTCTTAGAAATAAGAAGGACATGAGGAATCTATTGTTCCTGGTAGCATAGCAACAAATGTAGAATTCAATATGTGTTCACGCTTGTGTAAAACAGTAATGAAAAATGAAATACAGTAACTTGTTGTGGGTTGAGTATGCCACCTAGTGGAAATATGGATACACCTTTTGAGGAATAAGTATATTCCTTAGTTTTGCATTCAGATCAGGAAACTGGATTTAGATTTAGTTATAGGAGCGTGGACCTATAGCCATCAGTGGGACTCCATTTAATCATAGTTGTGTTATATTCTCCTGATTTTGTGGGCACAACTTGTTGTATAATTGGCTCCAGAGGTACTACATTCAACATGGCATTTACTATTTCAATAGGCATCCCATTTAATGTTTTATTAGTGATGCTTAGGTATTATTCCTTTTCTTTCCAATGTCAGTGACCAAAAATTTAAGTGAAAGACGAGGTACAAAAGCATCAGAGATGTCTCCGATGCCACTGAGGTCTGTTGGCCAAACCACAAAAGCCCATTTACATCAGCAAAACAGAATGAGTCAAGTTCTTCAAGTTCCAGCAGTTAATCTGTACCCCATTCGGAAAAAAGGACCAACAAAAGACCATGTTGCTTTTAGTGAGTATTTTTTCTACACTGTTCTCTTTGGTGGCTCATACACACAATAAAATATATATTTATTTTATTTATATATAAAAACCTAATATCAAAACATAGCATTAAAAAAAAGAAAGTTTTTCTGAAACTGATCAAAGTTGAATCTAAACTTGCAATTTGTTAACCTCTGCAGTTTTAATCTGCTTCGCGTACAAGTGTTTTCTGACTTCTTGGACTTGAAATGCATCTTGGGTCTAGGAAAAATAAGGTTTACAGATGATGTCCAGGAATAATCATCAAATCACCTTGAATATCCATAGAGAACCTCAGTTATCTAGGTCATGGTTGTTCCAAAGGTTTTTTTCCCCAAAAAACAACTGTACTTTCTTCTTCCATAAATACATTTCAAGGAAACTGAACAAACTTCTTAAATGAGAAGCAAAAGGTCTTCAAGGAAAAAGCAAAGTCCAGTTGTCTTTTGAAAAAACACCTATGGAAAATCACCTTGAGGTCTGCTTGCTGGAGATTTCATCTTGTCCTAAAATCATTAATTTATCTGACCAGTAAATATACAAAACTGTTTCTGAGCACATACATTTGTCTTTGTTTCATTACCATAAATTTAGGCAAAACTAATATTATATATGATCAATAATCCCGTAAATTCAAATCATCTTCAAGCCTGTGTTTAATATTTTTGACAGATTGTAGCCTGAAACAATTCTGAAAACATTTCCTTTTTCAAAATTGGATAATGTAATTTGGATTTTTCTTCCTGCCCTACAAGCAATGTCCCTTTTCATGTTTTGGCTGCAAGTGGAAAATAGAAAACCATTCCCAGTTACATATAAATTTTGATTTGCAATTAAAATTATAGTGGGAGTTATTGAGAGGAATATGGGAAATATATTTCAAAACTGTACTTTTGAAGTCCTGGGATATATACGGAGAGAAGAGAAAGTAGCACATAGTAGACCCCCGCCCCCAAATGCAAATTTACTAAAAGTGTGGCTGGTATTCTCTCATTCTGTAGACTGCCTGTCAAATGGCAAATGCCATTCAGAACTTGACTCCTAAGCCAACTTCAAGTATTTTCGATGTTATTCAATTTGAATCCTGTTATTGTTGTTATTTACATTGATAGCTACCTATAAGTCAGTATCAAGCAACTGCTGGCCAGATGTTTGAAATGTGATCTCATCAAGAACTACCTGGTTTAAACTATTTAGTTTAAGAAAAGGGAAGTGACATGAAACAGGAAGAAGGATGGAGAAATGACTGATGTGAAGTAGTTGTATTTGGACAGAATTTGGATTTCATAAGGGCAGATTAAACTGCAACCAGCTTTCTTACATAACATGGTAAAAGATGTTCAGAGTAAGGAATATCACAGGATATTCACAGGATATTTTGTGTAGAGTTAGTTCAGAGAGCTGCATCTTTACCATATTGAGGTCAGAATTTCTGTTTGGTCAAAAATATATTAAGCCAAATTAAGTAGAACTCTTTAAATTATAACCCATATAATAGGTTCTTAGTACTAAAATGAATATGATTATTTTATCTCATGTGTTTTGCAATTTTGTAAATATATAAACATCATATTTTGCTGCTTTTCCCTCCACAAAGTTATGTCTTGATCAGATTTACTTGATGAAAGAGTTCAAAAATCATTGAGAGTATTCTGGGAAAACAAAATGAAACAAAACAATCATTTGTAGGAATATTCCAGGGTGAATTATAAATGTAAACATTTCATCTATAGCTGCAGGTTCTCCTCAAAAGTCACTTAGTTTATCTGAAGAACCAAGCAGTAAAAAGCACACAGAAGATGACGTGTCTGTGGTATCATCGTTGCATTCCAGCCCTCCTGCTTCCCCTCAGGAATCGCTACGCAAAGGTAAGAGCGGTTTCAGTCTTGAGACTGCATCATAATTGATCTGACTTTAGTACACTCAGGATATTTTAGGCATTTATATTGGGCCATATTTTAACTGGAGAACAAGATAAGCTTAATAGATTTATGAAAAACTTGTTGTGTATAATATCTAAATGTGTTTAAAGTATTTTAAAATAGTGACCAAGATATTTTATGATTGGGCTCGGAACTTAATGCCTTGGATACTTTCCTAGTTACAGATACATTTGCTATTGACTGCAATATCCTTCCAAAACTGCTGTGTTCTTCTGTATGCTTTAAAAATTAACACATTTAATAAAAGCCAGAAAACTCTGTGCACATTTTTTTGTTTGAATAGTTAGTTGGAAAGTTGCATTTCATTGGAACTCCCCAAACTTTACTTCTGCTAGAATTCATCTCTGTAAACATGTGTTTTAGTTTACTTTCTTATGCTTCTAAGGTTGCTATTTTACATATGTTGACTGATTATTATTTTTTGCTTGTCAGGATTTTCTCCTTTAAGAATAGACTTTGTTTGACAAAAGTAGCCCCATGCACTGATTAGCATCTCATTACAGAACTAAAATTAGATGATCTGTCCTTTTAAGTAATGAAACATCCACAGTTTTGTCACTATCTGTTTAACTTCAGAATTTCATGTACCTTTCTGTACTTTATCCAAGTGTAACATTATGTATATTGAAGAAAAGCAGTTTATGTGATTTGTTTTATGTGTTCTTTTCTTTATAGTTAATAACTCACAGAGGTCTGAAAATTGCCAGCTTAATCTGTCTGGTTCCTCTTCCTCTCTTGCAAGTGAAACAAGCAACAAGAACAGTGGACATCGCAGCTATGGAATAGGTGGGGCATATTTGCAAAAGAAAATCCAGCAGATGACTAGCAAGACAGCAGAAAGATCAGTCAGTATCGAAAAGCAAGAAAGTGAGGAGGATAGAGGCAAGCCGGGGCCTTTGTACAAAGCCAGGAAAAGAATGGGGTCCCCCTTTGGAAGATTCAGGGAAAGAAGTATCTCCAGGGAAAGATCAGCGTTCACCTTTCGTATGGAGCCAGCATGCCCACGAGAGAGGGATAGAAGCCAGAAGCAAAAGGACAGGCCCAGTATCGAGGGACGTACAGCCAGCGACCATGGAAACAGTAGCTCATTGATGTGGTTGTGTCCACAGTTCAGACCGAAAAGAAGGAAGACAATATGACATGTCATTTCATTCAGCTCATGGCATTGCTGTGTACTAGTTTTCATAGATGTTAAATATTTTCTGTTTATTGTTCTCATTCCCCCACCACCACCCCCAGAGATGGAAATAGCCAGATATAAAATATATTTTTCTATATCTTGTTCACTTTGAATATTAATATGAATCTATTAGTAGAAGGGGTGGGGGGCATTTGCCTCTCTTTAGGCGATTTAGAAAAAAAACATGCCACAAATTCTGATGGTGATCTCTGAGCACTAATTGTTCCAGCTATCTTTTAGGAAACCAAGCTTAGCCCTTCTTAAGTATCAGGTTATGACTTTCTTTCCATGGAGCTTGGTTAGCTGTGTGTATCAGGCAAAAAGCCAGTAAATAAATAATTAATAGGCTACATAACATTCTGGTTTAAATATGCATTTACTATCATTCTTTCTAGCCCTTAGTCAATCATATGGTACCATATGCAATTCATTCACTTGTGCTAATAATGGTGTGGCTGTTTTGTCACATAGCTGGTTACTTTCATGAAGCAGGTTTTTTAAAAATATATTTACAGTTCTATTGGTAAAGACAATTCGTGCAGATTGCAATTATATTAGCAAACTAAATAAAACAGTGCAGAAAAAGCTTGCTATTCTGCTTGAAATATTTAAAGCTGTAAACATAAAATTTGAGGGGAGAATTCAAGCATTTCTGTTTGTTTGTGTCTATATTTACTTGGAAAGAAGTCCAAAGGAAGCCCAAGGAATTTTCAAATAACATAAGCATGGATCAGTCACTTTTCATATTTTATTTAGAAACCCAGTTAGTTACAATATACAGATTGTGCTTTGCAGTTTACTATCTAAGAGGAAAAATTTTCAGTTGTGTATATTTAAAAACTTTGTAAACTATAATTGCTATTATAACATCAGTATGGTATGCTAAACATATATACAGTTATTTCTTTATCTGAAGTGCATGTCTTTGAAGTAATGTGTAATTTATAGAGCATAATTTGTACAGTTGTAGATTATTTACTTTTAAATAATATTTTTTGCATAACTTATGTAATTAGATCATTTAATTTCACATTCTAGATATGATTTTAGTGGGTACATACAAATATTAGTTATATCAATGTTAAATTGTATATCACCATAACAGCCAAATAACTACTGTAAGTGTATCTATTTCCTTTTAAGTAACATTACCCTCACTTGAATAGCTCAGTCATGATTAATCAATGTTTTACTTCCCTTTCATAAAAGATTTTTATATTTGGCTGTAATAAATTAATAATTCAATTTATTTTTTTGAGATTACCAGATCATTGTATAGAAGTATTAAGTCCTTTAGAAACAGCAGATGAAATATTACACAAATGTTCATTGCCATGGTAGTGGCAGCATATAGTTGAGCTTGGTTGATCGATCTCAACCATTGAAAAGAGTTGGCCCTGGTTAATAGTTGGACCCGGGAATTGAAAATTCAGCCAAAAGAATATCGAAGCAAATGAACTCTTATGATACTGCCAAGAAAACTCTATGAGTTTAACCATAAGGAGTTGAGATTGACTTGAGCACTCCTTTACATTTTAATGGAGGAACAAATCTCATCTATGAACCTCAGAAGCACAGTATATTAGGGAAGAATGTATTTTAGTGATTGCTTCACTTAATCTACAAACTCATTATCTACCCAAATTTAAAAAGAAACTTGTGAATAAAAATATTTGGCAGCCTTCCCTTCCCATTGCTTTATCACAACCATTGGTCAGGTTGATGGGAGTTATGTGAGCAACATACCCAGAGGATGTTGGATTGGAGAAGGTTGTTAAAAGACATAAAGGAGAAATAATGTACATATTGTGGGGGATGTTTTCTGCAATCATCAAGCCCATAAGATATTTTTAAAACATAGTACTGTTGAGTAGGAGAAACACTGTGAGAGACGTTGTGTATGTTTTCCTTCACTTAGCATAGTTTTGCTAAATAAGCTGGTGTCTTTTTAATTCTAAACTGGGAATAGCAATATTTAATAGGATATATAGCACCGTTATGCATTTCCATACATAAGCAAAGAAGACACAAAGTTACTGTGAGAAATGTGACATGTCCTTAGGTGTTAGGGTATCTTAACTTCATATTCTAGGTTGTTTCTCAGTAAGCAGAGTCACTGAAGAGGAAATATTGTGAGAGAGAAGAGAGAGAGTGGTAAGGAATATATTATTAGGTGTTCTGACCCTCTGAATGGATATTGAGGCCTTGCTTGAATGCGGTAAATAATAGTTTGGAATGGCAACATTTCCTGTTGCTTATCAGGAGGTAGGCACAAAAATTCCAGGCAGATCTGGAGAGATTAGTAGTTTTAGTTGACTAACAGAAGGGGAAAACTGAATTAAATAATCCTTCTGAACTTGTTTATTTAATTTTTGTGCTGCCCATCTCACTGTCAGGCGACTCTTATTGTGTTTGATCTTTTTAATGTAAAAAAGAAAAGACATTCAAAACTCTGTATTATGCTCATATTTGACCCTCATTTTCTATATCTGTTACAGGGTCTGTTGCAGTATATCAGCTAAAGCCAAAACTATAAATGTGTTATATGTAATATGAAATTTCCCTTAAATTCTGAATCAGCTTTCAGCTGCAATCTCAAATAAGAGATTAACTGCCTGAGAGTCAGTTTAAGTAATTGAAAAATGGAATACGAATGTTGAAACTCGTATGTTCTGATCTTTTTAAAGCTAAGATCTAGAACAGAACATACAAGTTTTAACATATATAGTCCAAAAGATTAAAAAGCTTGAAACTTAATGTAGCTTAAATTTGTAGGAATCCCGCACAGTGACATACTGTGAGTCAGCTCTAAGGTCGATATCTAATGATAATTGATACATCAATAGAAGAGATTATTCTTTTCCTCTACTGGCAGGTAAAGGGACATCTTCAGTAATGCATGTATCATTCACAAAAAAGCAACTGTATATGCCAGGATAGATATTCCCAGAGGAATACTAGAAACAGACAGAGGTAGCTTATATTTCACTCTCCATTTATTTTTAATTAAATTTACTGAAAACATAGACATTCAGATGAATTATAGTCATTGTGTTTAATTTTTCCTTATTGCATATATATTATATTCCTTTCTTGTCCCCTATAATTCTCAGTTCAGAGAGATTTAGTTCAGTTTGTTTACCCCCTTAAATAAAGATTTCCCACACCTAGGCAGCTTACGGATAACTGAAATGCTAGAGAAGCAGCAGAGCCAAAAATGTTTCTTCTCTCTGGTTGCCTCATATTTATATTACTTTGAAGATTTCCCCAGCAACATTTTAAATTAAATTCATTTAAAACAATGAAAATGATGGATTAAACTGTTTATGATCTTTTTTCTGTTACCTAAAATCCAAAAATAATTTGTAATGCTTCCCGTGAAGATTTAGTTCTGGTCTTCACAAACAATGGAATAAGATAAAATGTTTCCCCATTTTCAAATGCAGCTTATAGGTAAAATATTTGCATAGTTCTAACCAATAACCAGGTCAAATGATTCTCTTTTTCTACTTGCAGTAAGTTAAGGTGTACACACATTATTTTAAAGTGTATTATATATAGAATACTATACAATGCAGTAGGTAAAGCAGGTAAAACAAAGCTTTTAGAATTCTCTCCAACTCCTCAAATAGCAGTTTTCTCTCAAATCATTTAACCAGGAAGAAGAGTGCTTTGAATATAGGACATATCAACATACTAACAATTGCTTTTCTTATCAGAGAAAGGATGCTCATTTTTATTTCTCTCTAGACTCTGCTGGATCCAGGCCATTTTTTAACTTTCTTTTTTCAGCTTCTTACCACATTTTCTTCATTTTAGAAACCTAAGATTCAGTTAAAAAGTATGACTTTAAAAAAATAATGATTAGATAATAAGAAACCATTGTATTATAAATCACCCAAAACCTACTTAGAAGATCTCAATCTATTCTAATAAAGCCACAGTTAACTATAACCGTCTCCATAGCAGAAAAAGAGATAGTTTCAGACAATTCATCACAATTAAGACATTAGACCAATAATCCCATCATATGCTGAATGAAAAACAAAATTAAAATTCTATATAATTAGATATTTTGTTAAAAATCTGGTCTTTCAGGAAACAAAGGCAATCCTCTAGCACTTTTACCAAGTTTGCCAATACAGTGGAACAAAACTTCAGAATTCAGGCTGTACTTGCATAGCTAAATCAATATGTTGATTAAATAGAAGCAATGCAGGACGAATAGCATATAACTGCGCAAACAGAACAGCTTCTTTGGGAGAAAGCATTTAACCTGCAGAAAAAGCATATACACTTGATTCTATTGTGTCTGTAGTTGGCTCATTGCTTTTGATTGCAGTATCTTTTTACTTGATCAGCTGGAAAGCAAGGTTCCTCTGGGTTTGTCTAGCTTTTGAAGAAGTCGTACTTGCTGCACTTGAAAGTCCTGGTTCGTTTAGCACGTAACAGCATCTCTGAAACAGATCGGTGAAAGAAGTTACCCAGTTTTTGTCCCTTGATGTTAAAATTAATTCATAAAGAAATTAATTCCATTCTGTTGCATTTCATTGTTTTCCATTGAGCAAAAGGAACTCGCGTAAAAGAAATAACAAAAAGTCTTGTAAGAAAAGAGATAAAACGCCGAAAAGCTATTTCTCAAACAAATGGTGGTGTGCTTACATTTTCTCTCAATGCTGTCTCCTCCTGTCATGTTTAGGCTATGCCCTGATCCCGTCTGCCAAATCTGAGAATTTTTCTGATTCCAGCCATAGTGAGATCTCCTCACGATCCAGCATTGTCAGCAACTGTTCTGCTGACTCCATGTCTGCAGCCCTTCAAGATGAGAGGTGTCTGCCTCAGACGATGGTGATGGATGCAGTTGGGGCAGGGGAAAGGAGAGAGCCCTTTCAGCCACCACTTGAATACAACCAGTCTTGCCCTGGGTAAGAATCATTTTTTCCTCCAGGATGGTCATTGATAGCCTGTCTTTTACGACTTAAAAAAAAAGCAGCCCATAAACCATTTGAACAATTATACATTGAAAATCCCACAACAGATGTTTAAGATAAATTAACAAATCTTTAGGGTCTTTCCCATGTCCCTTGGTTTAATGGCCCTGTGGGAGGATAAGAAAAGGGCCAGCTGAATCAGCCTCTGGGTTGGTCTTCGCCTGTTTCTTCCCTGCCTCCTTCCCACTTTAAGAGACCCTTTGCACAGGGCAGGTGGTGATAATTTCTGGTGTGCAATAGCATCGAGATGTTGCATTCAAGTCATTTGCTGCTTGTGGTGTCATCACACTCAAGGGGATTATTAGCCTGCTGAAAAGCCATTTAGCACTTCACAGAAGGGCAAGCCGTAGCTTCTGCTGAAAGAAACCCAGCTTTAGAATTGCCCCCTATTGGAAAAGCTTCAATTGGTGTGATAATGTAAGTGGGAGAGAATGCATGGAAGTGAGATTTAAATAAATTCCCTCTGGTATAGCATGCTTCAAACATATTAAAAAGACAAAAGAGGTGTAGTTTTTTTTGTTTAAGATAAAACACGATACAGTGGTTGGCGACAGTTGTTTCATAGTTCTACCATGCAAGGAGGAGATGCATTTCCAGGCATGTGCCCATTATATGTAGTCACCCTTCTGACTATTTCTGTTACAACTGCTGCCAGCAGAAGGCTGAAGAATGGCTGTTGTTTTAAAAGCTTAAAAGTATTTTTGGTGACCCTGGTCTCTCAACAAAATCCTAGGCACATTCACATAATATTCTTTGAAACACAGTAACAACCCTGTGTTTTAATTTCTACTGATTATTCCCTGCCTTTGGCAAAGAACATTTTTTACTTTTTATTTATCAAATTTACATACCACTCATTTCACTGTCTAAGTGACTCTTTTTTTAAAAAAATTCATATTTATATGCCGCCCTTCTCCGGAGACTCAGTGCGGCTTGCAATTTTTGGAGCGCAACCCAATGCGCTCAGCAATAGACTCTGAGCAGTTCATAAGTGAAAAACAAACATAATCCTTACCAAAGGATTTTACAAAACAAAAATCCCAATATTTAATCCCCTAATGGAATGTTTAATAATTGTTTGCTTCTAAGATGTCTTAAATACAAAGATGAGTTTATAAATATGTTGAAATTTCTGTTATTTACAAACAGGAACGTATGAATATTACTGGTCAGTTGTCACTGGAAAAAGAGAAACAAAGATAAACTATATTTATTGACTTTTGAAAAACTTGGCAGAAATGGGCAATTATTTTATTCAGAAGAAAATCTTAGATCAAGCTTGTTATTAGATATATCTGGGAAAACAATAATTGAGACTATTGCCACATTCAGTTAATATTTTTAAAATGTTAAAGGAAGTGCAAAATATATTTCCTTGCTATTTTGAATTATAAAACATAGCAATTTTAACACTGATTCTGTCTCTACTGATTTGCTTGCATGGCCATTTCAACAGCATTTTTATTTTCCTTCTAATTTGTGCTGTCTTCAGTTTAAGCTGGCCGCTGCCTAGACCTCCAATGATCCGAGGGCTGCCTGTCCCATCTTCTATGAGCACTGAGGAGATTTCTCATGAGCACCTCACAATAGAAGCAGCAGATAGCGGCCGTGGAAGCTGGACCTCTTGTTCGAGTAACTCTCATGATAATTTTCAAAACATACAGAACCAAAAGGGGTGGGACCTCTTAAACTCTTACCGCCATGCTCATTTAGAAAGGGCCATTGCTGAAGTGGAGCCATCCAGCTGCTGTCCTGAGGAGACTCATTTGCAGTCACACAGCCATTCAGATGGTAGTCGGCAACCCAAAACTGGCATGGACTTCGACCAGTCCAGACACAGCTGGGCTTCATCTACTTCCCTGTCAGACATGCACGAAACAAACTATGGGACCATAAAACGAAGAGGACTGGAGAGCTTAACAGCAGAGCAAGCTGAAGTTTTGGACGCTAAAACAGGCAGTGATGCAGCTTACAAAACTGTCACTTCAAGTACAGAACATGGCCTCATAGGTAAGTATGATGAAAAGCCAGTGGATGTTTTCACAGCTGTTGTGTATTATGTAGTTGAGCTGTTAAGGAAAGGTTTCAACAGCCCTCATGGCCAATTTGCATGTGAAAAGTTCTTCTTGTACACATGTCTTCAATCAACTCAAGTCCTCTGCTGGAGTGTCTCCAGATCTCCTTGGGGGAAGGGTGGGATTTAAAATAATAGGCAGCATGTTTTATTGACTGGCAGGGAAGAGAGACAGCTTGTGTAGCTACTTTGGGACTTTTTGTATATTTTCTGATAAGAAATTTCTTGCAGTTCTTTTGTTAAGAATTTGATTTTTTTATCATTCACACTAAGTATCACCAGCATGGGGAAAAAATTGTGACGGATAAATCCAGTTGAGATATTTTTCTGTCCAGCAATTTGGCAGTGTATGCATTTTTGCTTTGCCTTCAAGACAGGAAGGAAATCATCTTCATGTATCATTTCCTAAGCTTGTCATATTGGCCATCAATCAAACACCTATTATTGTAGGAAACAACTATTTTGAGAAGAAGCAGATTCCATGCCAAATTCCATTTTTTGATTGAAGATGAAAGATGTCACATAAATATCCTCTTGAGCCATTTGTAGCATTGCTTTCAGACAAAAGGGTGCTTAAGAAATTATTATTCTTGCACTGAATCAAAATGTTGTCCTTGGATATTAACATAGAATAGACTATCTGTACTGTAGACATCAAAAGATTAAGTATGGCACAGGCATACCATGTATTTATATCTCTTTGTAGATCAAGAAAGTGCAGTATTATTAGGTGTACATAAGAATTGCTCCCTTTTGAACACCCTTTCTTAAAGGGCATATATGGGGTGCTACATTCTAGAAGGTGACACTTCTACAGTCACATAAGTCACGCCCATATACTGTGGGAGGGGATGCAAAAGCAATGTTTTATGGCATTAGAAAGCCAGAGATAATGGGAAGAATGCATAGAAAGGAACAGTAGATTGTGCTCAGCGTTTAAGAAAAAAAGTGCTTTTTTCAGCGTCCAGTGGTTTCCTAAATGCTGTTTTCACATCTATATTTATTTCAGATTTCAACTCATGTTTAAATGAATCGTATGCTGCATAGTATCATAATCACTGTACCAAAATGTACCTTGCACATCCTGTGAGAAAAGCTATGTTTGCCATCCATTAATTACTCTCCAGTTCCCCAATATTTATACCAGAAGTAATTTCATACTCTACCAGCAATATATGAACTGGGTATGAATGACATGGCTATGGGGAAAGCAATTTAGATATTTCAGGAAAAAAATCTTCTAGAGTTCCGTTTGTTTAAAGTTTAGGGTCCATCCCTGAAACCTGTTGCCTGTCTTTTTCAAGTGCTTTTGAAAAACATATTTCACTGAACAGACCTAGCTATTTGTCATTTGTTACACTTCTTCTGGTGATTTTCATATTAGGTTTTTTTTGCACCCTTTGCCTGTTAGGTCACATGCTTGTCAATCAGTTTTGACAGCATGGATCCACAATCTTCTGATAATAGAAGAGAGAGAATAATAGCATCCATTAAAGGATGTAGTAAATGAAACAGAAGACTATAAATATTGAGGAAGTGAGAAATACTGTTCTAGCACCTAGTTTTTTCCTTTTTTCCATGCATCCCAGTTTGTTTTGGTTTTAAAAATTCTATATTGCTTTCTCCAGATGAAGAGTTCCAAATTTCTTAATGCCCATAGAAGAGAATTGCTGACATGTTAAGTGAAGAAAAAATTAATTAGCAAAAATAATTAATTTTGTTTAAGAAAAGATAAAAGCAGGAATACCAAGCTTTTAGCAAAAGAAAAAAAAGAGCTCATTGGTTTAATGGTAAAAGCACCGGCCAAGAAACCAGGAGACTGTGAGTTTTAGTCCCTATTTAGGCATGAAAGCCAGTTAGTTCAACAGCCCCCAACCTTTTGGGCATCAGGGACTGGTTCTATAGAGAGAGGCTTTTCCGCTGACTGGAGAGGGCATCGTTTTGCATGCTGCCTGCCTCCCGCAGAGGCTTCACTTGTTTGTGTGGCCTGGTTGCTGGCATGCCACAGACCTGTGCCAGTCCATGGACTGGGGGTTGCAAACCCCTGAGTTAGGTGACTTTGGCCAATCATTCTCCCTCAGCCAAACCCACCTGACAGGGTTGTTGTGGGAAAAATAAGAGGCAGGAGTATTAAGTACGTTCACAGCCTTGAGTTGATCAAAACATATTTTTAAAAAGTGGGATAACAGTGTAACAATAACCCGTTCAACAAATAGGTAGAATGAAACCCAGTGCATAAACAATTTGCTTTCATGTCCAAAAGCAAGAGGCCATATATTTCATTCATAAAGGCAAAATTAACATTGCTGAAAGTTTGTGCAGGATTATAACTGAACTTCATAAATCCAATATTGTCTGCCCAGTCAAACATAACATTTCACAGCTTTGACCCTGTTCTTGCCTTACTAATTTTAGCAGCTGTCTTTTGTTTGTTTTCCTAAGGATGCAGATTTAAGCTACACTTTAAAAAGAATTACTCAGATTCATAGTACAGCTGAGAATTACAACATGACATGCAATCATCTGCTTTCTACTTAATCAAAATACCTATTTATAATGGAATGTTACTTTTTATTTTAACATCCTAAAAGAGGCTTACTCCATTCCAATAAAATAATGATTTCAGTAAAACAAAGTCTGTCATTTGGCAGTGAGGTTTTTTTTACACCATTTCTGGAAACCAGCTGTTTTAGAATTGAAATGGCTGCAGATTGCATGCCTTGTCACAGTAAATAAACTTGACCTAGAAACTTCAGGAGCTTTAGCAATGCACTCCAATCTGTCTTTTGTAGATGTGACTGGGTGTAGAGTAGGAAGAGTAAGATATACCATAATATTTCAGTATCCTTTTTTGCTCCTCCCACCCCATTAGTAGATTCCTCAAGATTTCAGACTCCATTTGTTGCCTTTTTATATACAGGCAGTCCTCGACATACCACTATAATTGAGCCCAAACTTTCTGTTGTTAAGTGAGACATTCCTTAAGTGAATTTTGCCCCATTTTACAACCTTTCTTGCCACAGCTGTTAAGTGAATTGCTGCAGTTGACATGTTAGTAACCAGTTGTTAAGTGAATCCGGCTTCCCCATTGACTTTGCTTGCCAGAAGGTAGCTGAAGGTGATCACATGACCTTGGGACACAGCAAAGATCATAAGTATGAACCAGTTGCCAAGCATCCGAATTTTGATCATGTGATCATGGGAAGGCTGCAACAATCATGTGAAAAATGGTCATAAGTTACTTTTTTCAGTGCTGTTTAAACTTTGAATGGTCGTTTAAATGAACTGTTGTAAGTTGAGGACAACCATATGAATATGTAGGAGACAACCAGAGATAACTGACAATTATATAATATTGGAATATACTTGGAAAATTTTGTAATAGATTTGGAAGTGTTCAGAGTTTTGAACTGGCTTTACAAGCCCAGTAATCTCTTACCCTATTCCAGTATCCGTGGAAATTTTTGATTCATATTTCTTCAAAAATCAGTCCTTCCTCGCTGTCTCCGAAGGAAGAAATACATAGCATTTTAGAGTCCTGAGTTAACTTTTTAGAAAATGCAAGATTGCAAATCCAAATTTGTAAGAGAGAGCACACTCAGGAGCATCAAAAGAAGTCAGTTTGGCAGGTGGGCACATGCAGCTGATGGAACCCTGTCCCTTTTTAATGTGCTTTGCAGATGAGGATGACTCTTACAGTAAAAATGAGATAGCTTTAAAGTTGAGGAGAAATAAATGCCAACAAAACCACATCAAAATTTTATGAAGGCAAACAATGATTTTAATTGTACTTGCGTATTTTAATTGCATAGACTCCTACCAATATTGCTGGAATTAAAATATAGGCCGTATAAAATATATGAAGTATAGTTAATTTTTGGATGTGGAAAGGACAAACTAAATTGCATTTGGTTGCAGTATGTGCTGTTTATTTTTATTTTTTAAATACTTTGGTCAGTAAATGCTAGTTTGTTGGGAATCAAGTAACTTATGAAAATAGTTCGTAATCCACTGGTGCTCGAAGAAGTAGGGTTTTGAAAAATAACTTCCAGTCATCAAACAGTTCAGGTCAATATTGATTATTTTATTCTGTCTGCCTTGTTTTTGTGCCAATCACGTAAAATACAACTCCAAAAATAGAGACACCTCATAATCCAAATTTCCCCTTTATGAACAGTTTGCCAAAACAAAAACGATACTGAAGAATCTTTAGAGCAAGACTTTTCTGGATGGTATCTTGGCACCTTATTTAGAAGAATGTTTGTGACAGATATATCATGTGTGACTATGTCATCAAATGCTACAATTTACCTACCTGCATTCAGTTTTTGACACAAGTATGTAAGGATGGCATTTGTGAGATGACATCATGTCATCATTTTGGTGTCATTATGACTTGCTATTGACATATTAATAGATCAGCCAATAAGAGAAATTTTCCAAAATAATACATTTTTTAAAGACCAGAGGCAATTGACCTAATAGCTGAACGTTTTCTAGAAAAATAAAATTTTATGAGTGATTTTCATTTACCTTTTGTTTAATCAGTTTTTGATTAAGTCATTATAACATTTCACTGTTTTTTAAATTAAAACAATGCTTTTATTTTGTCTTTGTTTCCTTCATTAACATTTCCATTGCTTATTTCTTATGCTAGTGTACTGTGTCACCTCATCTAAGGAAGACACTAGATATAGGGAGCCACCACCCACCCCGCCAGGATATATGGGGATTTCTTTAGCGGACATAAAAGAAGGATCCCACCACCCACACCTAAAGCCTCCAGACTATAGTGTGGCGGTGCAGAGGTCAAAGATGCTGTCTAGGCTGTCCTCCACTCCTCTGAGTAGCGAACCAGTGGCCTGTTTTCCAAAGAAGATGCCTAAGTGGCATGGCCGGCAACCGTCCCATCCTAAGCTAGCAGATATGACTGGCGCAAATAGTGAAGAGGATGGTATGTTAAAAGATCTCCTTTGAGTAAAATCGTATGTGATTTATTTTAAGTTTGGGGAAGTGCACAGTCTGTCTTTACCTTACAACCCTCTCCATGAATGTGCCTCAGTGATTCTTTTCTCCCCTTTTCTTCCCTCTTTGTTCATTTGTATATGCTTTACATATGCTTATGTGAGAATAAAGTGATCCTAAAGGAAACAAAAAAACAGAAAATGTATTAGGCACTAATTATTAGTTAGAATATTTGGAAGAAACAGGTTCCAAATGACTTGTCCTACCCACAAGAAAAAGAAGAAAAAAAATGTTCTCAGCAATTTAAAAGGCTGTGACTGATGTAACAGAAATTATTTTGAAAGTAGCTACATTAGCTATGCTTTTATATACTAGAGATAAACAGAATTATGATTAGCGGTGTCTTATCTCTGCTACACGGTGTTCCATGAAGCAACTCTAAACGAGTGCAGAACAGATGCAGGTTCCTGTTATGCAGGAAGCTGAGTATTTCCTAACATGCCACTCAACAGAGCATTATTAAACCTAGGTAGAATCTCAATGTGATGCCTTTCCCTGCAGTTAAGTGTTGTAGGTATACGTACTGGACAGCCAAGCAGTACATAGTTATTAGCTTCCACAAATAAGGTTCTAAGAGAATACTGTTAGATTAAAAAGAGCTGAACAGCTGAGGCTTTAAGTTGCAATTTCAATTATTTATAAGACTTGAAATTGCTCACTGGACAAAATCAAATCCACAGAGACCCACTAATTGTATCACATTGATGCCTTATACTTGACCTCTGTTCTGAGCCATTTAAACCTCAACAGCAAAATTTAAAAGAAACCAGAATTTATAAAATGAAGACTATTTAAAAAAACAACTTGAATCTGGCGTTTTCACATTTCTCTTTGTTGCTCATTTACTCCTTGGAAATAAGCAATTTTGACTTCCATGACATTTGCATTCCATTTTCTGTTGTCTCCCATTATTTGTGCTTTGTCTGGCTCTGTTTTTAATTGAATCCATGAATCTGAACGCTTTTCACAGATTTTGCTTTTATAAAACTGGAATTTTAGTATAATCTTGTCCAGTTTGCTTTGAAATCATTTTGTTGTTTTGTACAAAAGCAGCTTGTAAGTCGCATTATAGAGCACAATGTTTTAAAAAAATGGGTGGGTTCAATTTGTGTATTTCTCTATGAATATATATTGCTAAACCTAGACAAACATTTGTTTAAAGCGTTAGGTTTCTATGAAATATTCTAAGCATCAGTTCATCAGGCATTTCCCTCCCAGCAGAGTAAGTCAACCTTCATGACCTGCATGCTAGAGAGCTCAAAAACAATAGATTAAGTTGGATTTTACTTTTATATTTTGTGTTTTTGAGTCAGTTCTGAGTCCTAGTGACCACCTGAACAAGTCCCTTTCTTGGCAATGTTTTGGGGGAAGAGGTTGACCACTGCCTCCTTCCTAGAAGATACACTGACTGGACCAGGGTCACACAGTTAAACTCAGATTCTTCTGGTTCCTAGCCTGATGCCTTAACCACTGTACCAGATAGACACTTAGGATAGATTATATAGCCACTAATACAAAATTATCCTTTAATTGCATATTGCATTACGTGTAACTATGACTAATAACAGGGTTACTCAGGACTGACTGGTCTTCCCCAGTCCTAGACATTGAAGTTTACATTACCACACTGTCTCATTCTGTGAGAATTTTGGCAGCTGATTTGCAGAGTGTGGCTGAGAGTCAACAGTGAGTCTAATTTACCACATTTACTTTTTTTTGGCATTTCAGTATGAAAGGCACAAGCCAAGCCAACTATCTTTAAGGCCTCTGAATGGCATTATGAATCATTACCCCAAATTCTAGCATTATGAGCTACATCATGTTAAATTGGCATTATGCTTTAGAATTAGATAAATTTTAGAAAAATGTTCATCATTCCTTGCATAAGCAACAGTGATAGCAGTAAAGAACGGTTTTTAATTTAAAAAAAGATCTATTTTAACTCAGAAAAAAAATCCTAGGTTTCTGACAGATATGACACAGTTTTAATTGAAATATATTGTTTGTTCATGACACAAAGCGTTCACATTGTTTTTTTTTATTTCACAGAAGATGAGCAAGTATCTGCAGTCTAGTCTCTGTGCTTCCTGTGAAACTTGTTTCAAAATTTACCAACATTGGAGGAAGGAATTTTACAGTATTGTCAGCTACAGCTGACAGCTTGCTGCTATTGACTTCAAAGAATTGTGTTTGCTCTCTTCAACTAGTAGGATGAACTATCTGGATTATAATTTTGAATTTGCTTCAGCCCACTGCAATCAGTTTGATGGAGTCTATGGTGGAAAGAGAAAATACTCATTCTAAGAAATACTGACCCTGTATTGCGGTATCAAGAAGGACCTAATATATGATGCGTGGGGGTCAGCTTGGGAGCAATCTTCTATAGAAGAACTATAGAATCTTTTAAGTAGACTTTGTTCAGATATTTTCTCTATAACTATTATGGCTCTCAATTGAAGAAAGTTATTTTATGTACTTGCCTGATTTGGAAAACTACAACAAAACTTAAGAAACTTCTGCAACAATCTGAAGAGTAATTTATTAATTTGGAATTTATATAAGGTTCTTTTTTTTGTAAAGTATTTGAATGCTCTGGTTGGCTAATGTGAATGCTTTTTCAAAGAAAATAAGGAAGCAAATTGTTTAGGTGTTAGTGTGATGTCTTATGCTAAGCAAAACACTTGATTTCTGAGGAACTGGATGTTCATGAATGCAGCTAGAGGTTTACACACAGTGCAACATCGGCCACATCAATCTGTAAAATATCAAGCCCTCAGAAGTATATATTGAGTGTGATTTGATGTGCATACAGTAGTGAAATACTGGCACCTGCTGATTCTGTATTTTAAAACCAATGAAATGCACACAGTTTCTTTTCAGCCGCCAAGGGAGCTGTAAGGGAGTAGCTGCATTTTTTTTCTTTCCTGCATTCCATTTCCTTTCCCCTTGTCTATAAACAGTTTCATGGCACATTTGTACCATTACAGGTTTTTTTCTTCTACAAGACTTGCATTGGAATAGTATCCAACAGGTTCCATTTTTTAGAAATTAACTTAAAATTTTCAAACTTGCAAATTTAGGAGCAAAGTCATAGAAGTAAAAAGGCCATTAGTTGATGGTAGTGTTGATGATGGTGATGATAGTAAGGTCTGTATTTTATTTCAGACTTCCAATTTTATTTGAAACTTTCCCCATTCTGTAAGACCAGTTTGGTTGTAAGTCTTTTCCCACCATACTTAAAAAATGTTCATAAATTTCTATGTTTATGAAATCCAAGAAGAGCTCCTGCATTTGAAAAAAATGGTAGTTTTCAGTGCATGACAAACACAAAAAGGCAAAGAATTTTGCAGATTTGAAATGGAAGGCATTTTTCAACACTTTAAGCCATTGATGACTACTTCTGGCATTTGGACTACTGTTCTTGTTGCCAAAAATAATGCATAACAGCTTTTATATCAACTTTTTTCCTACCTATTGTCCTCTTGGTGTATTTGGGTAAAAACTTGCATTCCAACCAGCAAGTTAAAAATTATGAAATATGAATATCTAAAATGTGATTACAAATCTGAATATAGAAGGGAATGGACAACCCATCTAATTCAAGCATTATTAATGGAATTTATTTTACTAATTAATCTTAAATGTTTAGAATGAGTAGCTAAGATATCAAAACTCTTCTTTTACTCCCCCAAGAGCAACCAACAATGAGAATGTACTAAAGCTTGACATCCATAATTTCAACATTTATAACAATGTTATGTCATGGACAATTGAGGGTTAAACTTCCCTGCACACATTATCTACAATGTCCCAAGTAATAGATTCCCACTGATTCAGCGACTTTAAAGTACATTGGAGATGGATAATCTTCCAGATCCCTATGTGACATCCCAACAAGTTACCATGTTGAGGAAAATCGCTCTGGATCACCCAGATTTTACCACAAACATATTGAATGCTTAAAATATAGTTGTACAAATTTGAGAGCTTGTAAAATGAAACATATTATCTGTTGCCACCACAGTCACCTACCGGCGTCACTCACCCCTAATAAGCACATTTTTAAAAAGAGAAAGAGACAAGGCTTAGGTGTGCTGTTGCTCTAAGCTTTTTGGGTGGTTGGTGGGTGGAGAGTGAAACTTCAATACTTCTTATTCTCAAGTGCCTGGTATAATTGCAAGATGGAATTTACTTCTCTTATCTCAAGCTTGTATGCTGGATTTTGGAAATGCCCAACAAATATCACTTCAAATCACACTTTAAAATCCAGTGAAGCTGCAGGCATTTCTAGTTCCACACCACATGTCCTTGGAAGAGATGCTGTCCTGCAGGGTGGGGTGATTACAAAGGTGCTATTTACAGAGGAAGATGATTCACTGACTCATATATAATGCACATTTGCATGTGTATTATGTAAAACAATTTTTAAAAAATGAAAGACTGGGATGACATGGCAGCTTTACTTAGCCAACCAGAGTACATAGCAAAAACTGGAGTTATTATTTGTGTTTATATTATTCCCCTACTGCATAATGGTTGCCTAGTCAAACATAATCAGTGGACATGAATGTCTCAATGTATATTTAAAGTTTACTTGTAAACCTTAATATCATAAATGTTTACAGTCTAGGGTAGAAGGAAGGATGTCTGTCTGTTTTAAAGGTGCCTCAAATCAATTCTATATTTTACACTTCAAGTTATAAAGAATTTTCAGATTTACATTTCTGTGCAAGGTGAATGTTGCTTGTATGTACAAGAATCAAAATTTTCTGTTTGAATATGAAATCAGTGATAGCTTTCCCAGAAAGTCTATGTGAAATATGTTTTTCTGTTGGATTGTTCCAAATTTAATGGAGAACTTCTTCAATGCCTTGTAACATGAAATTGCAAATCTGAACGTTGAACTGATAACCTAACTCAACTATTAGTTACACAATATATGTTACCACTTAAATGTCTGGAATAAATAGCTGAGACATCAGGGCTCTTTTCTCTCTCCCCTTGTCCCCAAGACCTTAAGAAAACCATAATAATGTTATGAATAATGGCACAACAGAGTTGAAATTTCCCTGCACACAAACCACCACATATTCCATAGTAGTACAGTTCCCATTGTTTCATAGATTTGTGAAAAGGTTTTTTTTTTAATGGATCATCTCCTAGAAACCCAACCAAATGTCCAACCAAATAGATGTGCCGTTATTCTGTTTAAAAAGTGTTTGATGAACAAGGATGTCTGTGGTATGGACATGCCTTCTGCCAGATATTCCTGGGCTGTCAGAGAAGGAAGTTACGCTTGTCAAAAATAAAGTTTTAAAATTGAGACCTGAGCTCTCCGCAAGTCCAGTTCACACAACGTTTCATGCAGTTTATAAGTGCAAACTTAACTTTAAACTTTCTAGATGGTATATGCTTAAGGGCCAACATTATAGCATTTCAAATATTTCACTTTATAGATACAAAACATTTTTTATGCCTTTTCTCTTTGGTGGTAATTTTCGTTAGATTACCAACCCACCTCGAGGTCTTTCCTTGTTGAAAATCTCACGAGCCAAAAATCGCCCTCTTAAATTTGATGCATTTGTATCAATGGCATCGAAGATGTTTGCTTGTAAAATTACATTTTTGGAATCACTGGGCGTCTTTTAATGCATTTTTTTAAAAAAATGCAGAGCCTGTAGAGTGTAAATATGCAGCAGATCAGCAAGCCTTTTTAACTGCTTCCTCTTTGCACAGTGCAAACTGCCTCAGCCTGTCCTTGCTCTGATCCTTTGGAGTTTTGGTTTAGTTTTTGTTTTTACCAGATGAATAGTCAGGGACAGTAGCCAAACTGAAACGGAGCTTGGGTGAACCCAAGGAGATAGATTTTTTTTTAAAGCCATTCATTGTAAAACTGCTTAACCCCATTTTGTGCTGTTTACATAATGCTTATTCGTTATAACAACATATTACTAGCATGTGCTGCCTCCTCTTCATACACATTACGTGTCAATTTTTTTCAAGTTTTTGAAAGGGCCAATGCTTCTCTGTATATAACATTTATTCTTTTTAAATTGTATTGTGAAGAAGTTGGCCTTATGCTAGAAGCGCAATAGGAATGTTTAAAAATCTCAAATGTGGAACAAGCATCGGTTTTTAATTTACATGAATAGGAGGAAAAGGAAACCCTGTATTGTAATATGTAAGTAGGCCTGTATATAATTTGCTATTTGATTGCTCTTTGAGACAGCATTTATATTGAAGATAAACTAAGTCATGAAAGGAGGCATAATACTGAGCTACATTTTCCAAAGCGGTGATTTGTAAGGTGCACTTCGGTTACCTTGACATGCGGTGTCATCTAAGGTAAATTAAAAAGGTTTTGATTTCACTTGAATTAAGTACACGGCCAGCCTTTGTCTTTTTAAAGTTAAGAGAATTTTGCACTAATGCTAAAAAAGCTGAGTCTCGTTTCAGCTTTTGAAAACACTTCTTGAGATATGATCCTGCTGCACAGCTGAGGCGATTCCAAATGATGAGTAATGGATTTTCAATAAGAACTCATTATGTCAATGTATCTCAGGAGGTAAATGAAAGAAGCTTGATCTGTTCAACCTTGCATTCATACAAATAATTTATAAGAAAGAGTGCTACAGGTCCATGTCATTCATATTACCTGAAATGCAATTTTAAAAACATTGCACTTGCCTCCCAAAAACTGATCAGGAAAAAAAAAACTTCTTCATTGATTGAAACGTTTAATGCCAACAATTTAAACTCTTGAGTAACAAACAAATTTCACCTCCAGTTCATTCCTTTCCCTTTTCCTCCAGTTGTACTTGTCATTGTTGTGTCTTTAATTTCTTTATATATACATGGAATGCAGTTTAGCTTGGTATTCATGACATTTTGCGTATGTGAGCATATGGGCAAAAACTGCACAGTTGTAATGGTATTCCAATGGCAATTGTAAAACTGCACAAATCAGTGATTGTAAAGTATTCTGTAACAAGCAATGTTTGTCTTCTATTTTTTTATACCTCTTACACTTATGTCTTTTAGAAAGACAGTGCCTCTGTATGCTTTTTTGTATTTTTACTGGGTGATTGTAAATATTTGTTATATTTTTGGTTAAGAGAATGTTTAAAAGTATTGTTTAATATCCAATCTACTAATGATGTTGGAAACAATAAACAAACTTATCATGGATTATGGGTGGATTAATTTTTATTCATCATTTCTCTCTTTCTGCCCCTCCCCCATAAATATTTGGATCACTTCCATACTTTAGTCCTACCTAGAACTCTTGACCAAGAAGCAAGTCTTATTCAATTAAAATGAAGCTTATTTACAAGTGCTTGTGACAGGACTCTTATTGGGAGATCAGCTTGTTAATGCAGTTAGCAATGATATTCTAAGAGTGCTCTTTTGCATTGATTTATTAACTGTAAGTAGCCGCATTCCAGTGAGAAAACAGAAATAATTTTAACACTGCATAGGTGGTTCTTGACTTACAATAGTTTGTTTAGCGACCTGTCGGGCTCCAAGTTCACTCTGAGCGCATCAGCTCCGAATATGCCTTGCAGCAAGTCAGCTGGCCATATCACCTTATCTCTGCTGCTGCTGGATCTATTTCTGCTTGTGTGCTGGCCGAGGGCTTTGGAATGACTCAGCAGAGCTGAGGATGGATTCTGCAACAACTGCGGGGATGGAGAATGGATTCTGAAGCAATTGTGGGGCTGCAGGATGAATTCTAAAACAACTGCGGGGCTGCTAGAAATGGCTCTTTTCATGTATTGATGTGGTGCATATTGTTAAAGGGGGTTGGGGCACATATAGGTGGTAATTAGGACTTAGGTTAAAACATGGTGAAGGTGGCACTAGCTGGGGATCAGTTAGTGAGGGTCGGAATAGGGTAGGGATGTAGACATGTTATAGGGTTAGTAGCATTTAGGGATAATGGATTGGGCATAGCCAGAATTAGAACTGCGTATAGGCCTGGGTGTGGTGGGGTGTGTCTCATGATAATGGTAATAAAAAGAAAGGGAGCAAACTCAAACCCAACTCTAATCTTGCCTGGCTTTTAGCCTTTCTTGGCAGAGAAGAGTATTTGTTGTTTGCTGAGCTAATGAATAAACCACCATTGCATGACAAAGAGCTGGAGTTTGTATTCATTTCAGGACAAATCTTCAATACTTGAGTGGCTGAGATGACCGTTCAAAGTTAAACGACACTGAAAAAAGTGACTTAGGACTATTTTTCACAGTTACAACCTCTGCAGCATCTCCATGATCATGTGGTCAAAATTTGGATGCTGGCAACTGTTTCATATTTATGACCATTGCTGTGTCCCAAGGTCATGTGATCACTTTCTGCAACCTGACAAAGTCAATGAGGAAGCCAGATTAACTTAACAACTAGGTTACTAACATATCAACTGCAGCAATTTACTTAACAACTGTGGCAGGAAAGGTTGTAAAATGGGGCAAAACTCAATTGACAAAATAATGCCTCACTTAACATCAAAAATTTTGGGCTCAATTATGGTTGTAAGTTGAGGATTACCTGTAGATAGAAACTGAAGGACAATAAAGAATCAGATTTCTCTTTGTAATAAAAAAAGTGATCGATCCAAATTTTTTTAAAAGGGCACCATCAACTTAGGCTTCATTAGAGCAGACTGACTGTGCCAACTAACTTGAAAGGGAGTTCTAGTTAAGTGGATAGGGTGTTGAGATGGGAGGCACAGATAAAGAGCTGCCACATGATTTAAAATAC
The DNA here is from genome assembly GCA_009733165.1 of Naja naja. Lineage (NCBI taxonomy): Eukaryota > Metazoa > Chordata > Lepidosauria > Squamata > Elapidae > Naja > Naja naja. Next base: position 103,110,248 of record CM019149.1, on the reverse strand, counting down.
GTTGCATAAATTATTTTTAGTGCAAAAACTTCATGAATTGTACAATGAGGTATTTGCTAAGGGAATTTTATCTGCAGCATTCAATCAGGCTTATTTTACAGTTATACCAAAAGCAGATAAAGAATCACACTCTGTGTGCTAATTCTCATCCAATCTCATTGATTTAATGTTGCTACGAAGATCTTTACAGCAGTGTTAGCAAATAGATTACAGCAAGCGATATCATTTGTTCTTAAGAATAGCCATGGTTTATAAAAAGTAGGCAAGCAGCGGACAACATTAGATTAGTTGTAGATTTAATAGATTTGCATGAAAAAGTCAATTTGTAAGTTTATCATTAGACACTGAAAAAACCTATGACAAAATATATAAACAGTGTATGTTTGCTGCATTAAACAGGTTTAGTTTTCTCAAAACTCCCTGATTAATTTATATTGTTTGCCTTGTTTGCCATGCTGGGCTACGTGCAAGGTCGCAGTGATTCAGTTATACTCCAGGTGGTTGTGCAGTCCCAGGGAACTCTTCCTGTGACAAGAACTTTCTGCAACCAAACTCTCAAAACTATGCTGCTCCTCTGGACTAATAGCAGCCAGGTACTATTGGAGGTGCAAGTTTAAGAGCTTTGCTCCTGGATTGGCAGTGAATGGTGGGACTTTTGGGGGAAAGTTGGAACAGTAAAGGGGAGTTAAGTCTTCATTCTGGCTATGTTGTTTCCATGCCCAGCCCTGGGTCATCACAAATTCTTTAAACCAAAACCCCACTATTATAAGTATTTGTTAATCAATAAATCAATTTCATTCATTTCATTTATGTATTTATATCCTGCCTTTATTATTTCTATAAATAACTTAAGGTGGCAAACATCCAACATACCTTTCTCCTCCTATGTTCCCTTGTGAGGTAGGTTTGGGCTCAGAGAGAGTAACTGGCCCAAAGTCATTCAGCTGGTTTTCATGCCTGAGGCAAGATTTGAACTCAAAATCTCCCACTTTTTTGGCTGGTGCCTTAACCACTAGGCCAAACTGGGTCTTTGGCCATTTGATACTAAGATGCCAAAATTGAGTAGAATAAAGAATCGGATGCTCCTATATTGCGTAGACAATGCAAGAGTGTCTTAACTTCTATAGCAAGAATATCAATTGACTTTAAACTATGACAATGCACAACAAAAAGTAATATTTAGAATTTATTAGACTATTATGTTTATATAGAAAAGGAATGACTAATACAAATACTCTGTGAGAGATGTAATATGGACAGTGCTTCTTTAAAACACACATGTTTACAATGTCCTTTAAATACTTAATTTTGAGAGAAAATGTTGGACTATTTGTGACAAAAGCTAAATTTTTGGAAGATAATATTCTCTTGAATTACATACCTAATATGTTGACTGGACAATGTAGATAGATTCTTCAAGCCCTTTCTATGGCCAAAAGACTAATGTTGCAACATTAGAAAGATAAATGTATGTCCCTAATTATTCAGTGGATTTGACTGCATTTGCCACCTATGAGTGAAGTGCCTGCAGATGTAGATTTTGTATGGATAAATATAATGAAATATGGAACTCATTTATTCAAAATACAGTAGGTTAAAAACAAATATTATATAAATGTATTCTAAATGTATATGCACTTAAATAATAATTATATTAGATAAAAAGATACACTTCTGTTATCTCATAATATTCTTTGCTTCTTTATTTCTGTTCTTTTTGTTTTTTAAAGCACTGTCTACCGTGCTTTGTTTTTAAAGGTATTTTTTTCTTTTGAATAATAATTTTTAAAAATTGCAAACTGCTCAGTTATTGAGAGTTGGGAAGCATGCAATCTTAATAAATAATAATAATTTTCCTTGGCAAATGGACAAGATTGTAATTGTCACTCAATCATTATGTTTACATGAATATTTCAAGAAAGTACTCTTTTATTAATATTTTTTACTTAATTTACTTATTACTTTTACTTTCACAACTGGCAAGAATACTTGCATACTTTTCTGGACTTGCTAATTGTGAATTGGCATAAAAGAGCTGACTAGTCTCCTTAGCAAACAGTCTAACCAACTCCTTCCTGTCAAATTGTACCAAAAAGTACCCTTTCTCTAGTGTAAAAAGCCCTTCAACTTATACAAATACATACCTGGCAGCCGAGACCCTCCAACCTCATAACAGAAACATCTTATCTGTCAAAAGGTTTTCTTCAATTCATGCTCAAGATTTTTTTTATTCAGTTCTCTGCTATCCTGTGTCTGCCATTCCAAAGAATAACCCTCTCTTTATTGCTCTAGCTTCTTCCATTTTGAGAATCCATCTCTTCGCCCTGACCAAAGGAGGGCTGCCAACTACTTCTACTTCCTTGGTAAAACATAATTTTGCTTCTTCAAACACTATCACTAGCAATGGAGTCATTAGCAATGGAATGAGGGCCTGCAGAAGAGCAAATATTTTTTTTCCTAGTTTCTGCCTAATGTTGGGATTTAACTTGAAACTTCTGTGGACTGTATCAATATCGAAACAGCACGTGCATTACGTGCTCTGTTTAAAAAATTTAGATAGCAATGTAACAGCAGCAAAAATAATCTACCAGCAGAGGGCAGGATGGCATATTTGTTTCTCCTTTTTTCTCCACAGTGGCTCCTTTTATAATTCATTCAGGGCTAAAACTAAAAATTATAGGGAAAAAAGATACCTCTGCTTTTCTTCCTTTCAATATATAACTAAGCCACAAAACTATACCTTTCTAATTTGACCATCATATCAGGCCTATTACTGGGTATTTTTGGGTGGGGGTTGGTGTTAGGTTGGCCTTCATCAAGATGTTCAAAGTTTACTTTTCTAGTATTACCTTGCTATGTCACTTGTATAGAAAGAACTGCTCTTGAGGATTGTTCCTAGATTTTAGGAAAAACATTTTTTTCATGATTCACAAGTGAGGGGGAGAATAATTACAAAGGAGACTCTATGGACATGGTGTCCACATACTATGCATGTTCATTGTCCATCAGCTGCAAAGAAGACAACTAACTTGATTGTGGAGGGCAAGTAAAGTCAATGAAAGCCAGTTTGGGCAGTGATTAAGATTTTGAATTAAAATCTGAAAGATACAAGCTGAAGCCCACCATGGAAGCTCAGTAGAGGACTGAGCCAATCTTCATCTCTTGTTTTAACCTATCCAATAAGTTTGTTATACAGAAGAAGGGGAAAAAAGAGAAAGAAATGGAGGCCTAAGTATCTGGATTACACTTCAGGTTCAAAGACAAAAAAGTTTCTCCAGAGAATGTGAGATGCTCACATAGCACTTCTGAAACTCTTTAAATCAACGGTGACTTCTGCAGCTGCAGCACAATACCAGGAAAAGATACCATTGGTTTAAAAAGAAGAGGGACTAAATTGGATTAATGATCATTCATAGATTTGGCAGCTGTTCTGAATTAGCTGATTCAGGCTTTTTCCAATGACACCATATAGATGGAGGAGGATTGGTAAAGTAGCTGCCATCCCAGCAATTGCTTTATGTTGTGTAGCAACACACCGGAAAGGAACAATTTAATGGCTCATTGGGAGTACTTTGTCAACTAATGACTCAGGCTACATCCTTTATGTTCTGATTTGAGTTAATGGTAAAATAATTCACTGAACGTTTGATCTAGAGAGTCTAGTCAAAGAGGTTGTATGTACATCCTTTCATCTTTCTTTTTTCTTTGCCATTCACCCATAATATTCCACCCCCCTTGCTGAATGGAATATAAATCTTCAATTTATAGGTATTAACTAAGAATGTGTCTTTAACTGCTTAAGTTAAGCATATATTATTCTTCACCTCCTATAAGAATAATACATGTTCTCTAGAATTGAATGTGCTGTTTCAAAATACTTGATTTCTGATACAATAGCAAAGTTCCATTGGTATGCATAAGAAAGGAAACATTTTGGTAATACCTTTTTTAAAAAAATCATGATTGCATCATGATTTCTGAATAGAAAATAAAAATTAAGAAGTGGTAGATGTAGATATATTAGAGGGTGAAAATGGATAAGAACAAAGGAACAAAGTCTAATACACACATGAGCAGCTAACAAGTGAAGTGAAGCCAGGGCAGTTTATTACTATGAAATATAGTGTAAAATATGACTTTAGGTATATATGTTTATACACACACAAAAATATATGTATGCATGTGTATCCATTTAGCATGAAAAAATATAAAAATGTACTAACATCTAACTTCATACTTGGAACGTAACTGAATGACTTACATTTGTCCTATTGTGCTTGAATACAAAAATGCCTTGTTGCTACAATCCTCCCCTTCCATTTTTATTTATCTACAGGCTGAGAAATGCCAAAAGTTTCTCTTCTTAATACTCTCAGTGATCCAGCCCTTGAATCTCTTAATACTCCCAGTGATCCAGCCCTAGAATCATGTGGAGTTTGCTCTTCTACAGTCTTGAATCCACAGCTGCATTTTCTTTCTGCTGGCCCTTTTCTGTGAGTTCTTCTCCCTAGTAGTGGATCCTCTCACTACTATCTCTCCCATCTACTGATACATCTGCTCAATTGCCTCATCCAGTGACCTCTCCCTCCAGCAGCACCTCTTACCAAACTTAGGAGATTCCCTACCACTGCCATCTTCTGACTACCTGCTCTGACTTCTTTCATAGTTCTTTCTTTTGAAATCTGTGTTGTTAAGTTTATTGGACTTATATGCCACCCTTTCTCCCTAGGAACTCAGGGCGGCTCACAATATAAAATTACACAATACAAAAAATTAAGATTCATTAAAACTCAATTAAACTCCAGCCCAATAAAATCTAAAACCAATAAAACTTAATCTAAAATACAATTAAAAACCCCCACGCCACTTCGCTTCAGTCCAGGCTGGCCTGCTGAAACAACCACGTCTTCAGGTCGCGGTGGAAGGAACAGAGGTGTGCCCCAAGGGGAGCTGATTCCACAGGGTGGGTGCTCCCACAGAGAAGGCCCTACCCCTGAGTGTCGATAGCCAACATTGTCTGGTCGACGGCACCCCAAGGAGGCCCTGCCTGTGGGAGCATACAGGGCGATGGGAAGTCGACGCTGGTAGGAGATGTTCCCGCAAGTACCCCAGACCCAAGCCATGTAGGTAGTAACACCAACACCTTGAACCTCACCTGGAGGGTAACTGGCAGCCAATGCAGCTCGCGCAGGAGGGGTGTAATATGGGAATATCGGGATACTCCCATCACAACCCACAACTGCATTCTGCACCAGCTGAAGCCTCCGAGTGGTCCACAAGGGCAGTCCCATGTAAAGAGCATTGCAGTAGTCAATTCAGGAAGTAAAGAGTGCATGAGTAACTGTCCGTAAGGCATGTCGGTACAGATAGGGGCACAACTCGTGCACCAGGTGAAGCTGGGCAAATGCCCCCCTGGTCACAGCTCCCATCTGATCCTTCAAACTAAGCTGTGTATCCAGGAGGACACCCAAGTTGCGAACCCTATCCACGGGGGGCAACACCTCTCCCCCCATGGCCAATGATGGAATATCCTGGATCATCCGAGATGCTGGTATGCACAGCCACTCGGTCTTGGCCAGGTTGAGCTGGAGTCTGTTCCTCCCCATCCAGATCCGCACCACATCCAGACAACAGGACATCGCAGTGAGGGCATCACTGATTTGGTTCAGAGTGGAGATGAAAAGCTGGGTATCATCAGCATATTTATTTATTTAATTAATTAATTAATTAATTTATTTATTTATTCGACTTATATGCCCCCTCTCCCAAAGGACTCGGGCTCACAGATTAAAAGAAAATACAACAATAAATTACCTAAAAAGCGTATTAAACAAACTAAGCTGAATTAACATTAAAACCCCCAAAGATTAAAATCAAGAAAACCCAAGGAGTCAGCATAGCCCAGATTGTAAAACAGCCAGGTTTTAGCTCGTGGCGGAGATCAGGAGCAAGCCGGAGCTCCAGTGGAAGGAGATTCCATAAAGTGGGGCCGCCACAGAATAGGCTCTCCCGAGTCCCCAAGCGACATTGAGCCACGGACGGCACCCTGAGGAGGCCCTGTCTATGCCCGTGCAGGCGGTTGGTACTTGAAACTGGGAGGAGTCGTTCTCATAAATATTCTGGACCCATGCCATGTAGGACTTTGAATGTTAACACTAAAACCTTGAATCTCACCCGGAGGGCAACCGAAGCCAATGCAAGTCGCAGGGAGGGTGTAACATGGGAGTATCGGGAGGCTCCCAACACTACCCGTGCGGCCACATTCTGCACCAGCTGAAGCCTCCGAGAGGTATGCAAGGGCAGTCCTAAGTAGAGAGCGTTACAGTAGTCCAGTCGGGAGACAACGAGGGCCTGAGTAATCGTGCGCAGGGCATCCCGGTCCAGATATGGGTGCAGCTGGCGAACCAGTCGGACCTGGGCAAAGGCCCCCCTGGCCACGGCTCCCACCTGCTCCTCCAACTTGAGCCGCGAGTCCAGGAGGACCCCCAGGTTCCGTGCCCTGTCCACAGGGGGTAACACCTCCACCCCATGACCAAAGATGGAACCTCAGAACTGGACCGGGATGTCGGTATGCACAACCACTCTGTCTTGGCTGGATTGAGTCGGAGCATGTTCCTGTCCATCCAGATCCGCACCGCTTCCAAACAACGGGACATCACGGAGAGAGCATCACTGATGTGGTCGGGGTGGAGATATATAACTGCATATCATCAGCATACTGATGATAACTCACCCAAACCACGGATGATCTCCCCAGCGGCTTCATATAAATGTTGAACAAGAGAGGCGAGAGAACCGACCCTGAGGTACCCCACAAGTGAGAGACCTGGAGTCGATCTCTGCCCCCTGCCACACTGTTTGCGGCGTCCCAAGAGGTAGGAGGAGAACCACTGTAAAACAGTGCCGCCCACTCCCAACCCCCAGGATGCGCAACAAGATACCATGGTCGATGGTATCAAAGCTGAGAGATCTAACAGGACCAGGACAGAGAAAAAACCCCTGTCCCAAGCCCTAGAGAGATCATCAATCAGCGCGACCAATGCTGTCTCCGTGCTGTACCCGGGTCGGAAGCCCGATTGGTACAGATCCAGGTAGTCCGTTTCCTCCAGGAAAAGTGGCAATTGCTGGGCCACCACACTCTCAACAACCTTCGCTAAAAAGCGAAGGTTGGAGACCGGACGAAAGTTGTTCAACACAGCTGGGTCCAAGGCGGCAGGGAACAGCCCCTGCCTCAATGAAGCGTTGACCACCTCCCGGAGCCAGCCGCACGTGACCTCCCTGGAGGCATAAACCAACCAGGAAGGGCACGGGTCCAATAAACATGTGGTGGAGCTCAGCCGCCGCATGATCCTGTCCACTTCATTCTCAGAAACAGGATCGAACTCAGTCCAGATGACATTAGCCAAACCACTCGCCTCCCCCTCTCCAGACTCCTGCAAGTCTGAGCGCAACCCTTCCCGGATCTGAGCAATTTTATCCTGCAGATAAAGACCAAATTCCTCAGCTCTGCCCCTCAAGTCCACCACCTCCCCCAAGTGTAGGAGGGAGCAGGCAACCCCAAACAGGGCGGCCGGGCGGTTATCTGTGGATGCTATGAGGGCGGAGAAGTAAAGTCTCCCCGCTGCCCCCACAGCCACCAGGTAAGTCCTAATATAGGCTCTCAACTGGGCTCGGTCGGATATGGAGCGGGTCGCCCTCCACCTGCTCTCTAGTCCCCTTCTATGATGCTTCATCTCCCAGAGCCCCTCGGTATACCAGGGGGCCAACCGGGATCTGCGCTGAGTAAGGGGACGCATGGGGACAACCCTGTCCAGGGCCCCCGCAGCCGACTGTTGCCAGGTAGCCACAAGGACCTCGACAGGGCTGTGGGTAAGGGATGCAGGAAAAAACCCCAGTTCTGCCTGGAACCTCTCAGGGTCCATCAGGCACCTGGGGCGGAACCATCTAGATGGCTCCTCATCCCAGCGGTGTAGGGCGGCTTGTTGGAAGGCCAGCCGTAGGAGATAGTGGTCTGACCATGGAACCGGATGGGTTACAATAACACCATCCCCCAGGCCACTTCACCACCACTCCGAGACAAAAACCAGGTCGAGCATATTGCCCCCCTTGTGAGTCGGGCCAGCTATTAACTGGGTCAGACCCATAGGCTCCATGGAAGCCATGAATTCCTGGGCCAACCCCGATGCCGCACTCAAGGAGGGGAGGTTGAAGTCCCCCAGAACTATAAGTTCCGGGAACTCCACCGCCACCCCCGAGACGGCATCGAGCAGCCCAGGCAGGGTGGCTGATACACAGCTGGGGGACAGGTATGTAAGCAGCACGCCCATCTGACCATGAGGTCCGAACCTCACGAGGAGGGACTCACACCCGCCAATCTCAGGAGCAGGGGCCTCACTTGGAAGCAGGGCCTCCCGGATAATGACAGCCACCCCACCACCCCTTCCCTGGGGTCGAGACCGGTGCATAACCCGAAAACCTGGGGGGCAGATATCAACCAGAGGGACACTGCCCTCTGGCCCCAACCAGGTCTCGGTGATACAAGCCAGGTCCGCGGCCTCCTCCTCAATAACCTCCCGGAGAAGGAGCGCCTTATTCACCATGGACCTGGCATTAAAATACACCAGCCGGAGCCCAGGGGCCCTGGATCCCAAAACCCCCAGAAATTGAGAAGAGGTCGAGGGGTTGGAGCGCACCACAGCTTGAATGCAGCGGAGGCGCGCTCCCCTAACATGATACAGCCCCACTCCTCCTCGACTCCTACCCATTCCAACCACCCTGGGAATCAAGCCCCCCACTATTCCGCCACCCTCACCCGACCCCCTCCAACCCCGAGCCTGACTGGGGCTGCAATGAACACCTGTGAACCCCCCCTTCCCTAACCCATTTAAGAATCGATTCAAAAATTTAACTAAAGAAGGTCTGGAACCCCTCCTTCTACCCTGCCCAGAACCCCCACCCCAACCCCTACTAGCGCAATGCCAACTCTCTGGGTTCCATGACCCGTCCTTGAGATACAGTGTGGAAAGTCCAGCGGGCCAAACCTGGGAAGGAAGAGCCTCCCGTAAGGCCCGCAAGTCCATTGGCAAGTAAGCCCGCATGTTGTTATGTTAAGCATATAAAGGGAGGAGTCGAAAAGATAGAACAAGTCCATACATAGAGATCTTTAAACACCCAGTCCGGTCATAATGTCCATGCTACCGTCAGATGGTCCCAGAAAATAAATCCGGATTGCTCTCTCACCACAATCCAGCGGGCTGATGCAAAGGGCCCTCATCCGGGCCAACCACTGCACTCTCACTGCAGGGATGTCAGGCAGGCATGTCCAAATGGCCAGATGGTACCAGAAGATTGGATTACGAGGGGGGGCGCAATCCCAGTCTGCGACCCCCACACAGTGGTGGACGGGATGCACCCACACCCCTCTCACCAACCTCCATCGGGTGTAAGAGGGAGGAAAAAGGGGAAAAATACCCCCGTGGGGCAGGGCAAAAGGAGACAAGAGGGAAGGAAGGGCATCGAAGAAAGATGTAAAAAGTTCAGCCGGAACACGCCTGCGGCAACCGGCCCCAGGCCACCCCCCCTCGCCATCGCCGTCACTGCCACCAATGGCTCTGCTCCGGAGGACCCAGGTGGGGCCAGGCACCAGAGAGGAGACCAGCACCCTCCACTGGTCCCCCCTCCCTGCCTCGTCACCCCAACATGCCGCTTTCCTAGGCGTAGTGCACCATTACGAAGACCAGGTTGGGGGCCAGGGTGGGGGCCAGTCACTCCACTAGCCTCCACCCCCCATGGTTCACTCCCCAACAGCTGGATAGTCCCTGCCACACCGTTCTCCGCAGGGCCGCCACAGCCGTCGCACCGTTCTCCAGGGCGCAAGGCGTTTCCCAGGCTGAGCCAAGTGCCTGACAGCTGACCGGCCCTCCATGTCCTTCCTTGGGGCGCCGCCATCACCGCCGCCGCCGCAGCTCCATTCTCCGGGGCGCAGTGAGGCTCCAGGGCTGAATCCAAGACCAGCCCCCAGTCAGCATGCCGCGCCAATCCCCTGGGCGCTGCCACCGCTGCCACGCTGATCACCTGGGCGTCGCGCGTCTTTCGGAGCCAGGCCTGGAATCAGCTGGCCAGGCCCAGGCTGACAGGGCGAAAAAGAAACGCTGCCGGGAGATGCCGCCAGCGTCGGAGCGCTGGAGCAACCAAGGGAGCTGCAAGGGGGAGCGGCAACGGGCGTCAGCTCCAAAACCACAATCCGACACCCGAGATCTTCCCCTGTCAAAACGACCACCAAGGGGGGGTTGCCAGTTGCTCCCAGCCTCCCTAACGGACTACAGCCGACTCTCTTCCTGCAGAGCTTAGATCAGAGCCGCCATCTTCCAGGGCATGCGCAGTAGATCGATATTAATAATACCTCACTCCAAAACCACGGATGATCTCACCCAGTGGTTTCATATAGATGTTGAACAGGAGGGGCGAGAGGACTGACCCCTGGGGCACCCCGCAAGCTAGGGGCCTTGGGCTCGACTCTGCCCCCTGTCAACACTGATTGCGAATGACCCAAAAGGTAGGAGGAGAACCACCATAAAATGGTGCCTCCCACCCCCAGCTCCCTGGGCACCGCAACAAGATACCATGGTCAATGGTATCAAAAGCCGCCGAGAGATCTAATAGGACTAGGACAGAGGAAAATCCCCTGTCCTGAGCCCTCCAAAGATCATCCACCAGTGCGACCAATGCCGTCTCCATGCTGTACCCGGGCCGATGAGCTAGCAGCAAAGTACAAAAGTTGTACTTTGAGATTTGAGACTTAGCTGTATTTACTCTACCCTTTCTTCTTCAACAAGTAAACCAGGAATCCAGAAGTCTCAAGAAGAAATATATTCTAAAGAGACACAAAGAATGGAATGGATAACAAAAAGCAAATCAGTACAAACAGAGGTGGTATTCAGCAGATTCTGACTAGGGGTGGGATTCAGTTTTTTTAACAACCAGTTCTATGGGCATGCCTTAGTTGGTGGGTGTGGCTTAGTGGTCATGTGACTGGGTGGGCATGGCCAACTCAATGTCACTCATATCAATGGGTGCTTCTCCTCGCCTGGCCTCTCATGACGGGGATGCTGCAATGGTCATAAGTGTTAAAAATGGTCATAAGTCACTTTTTTCAGTGCCATTGTAACTTTGAATGGTCACTAAATGAACTGTTGTAAGTCAAGGATTACCTGTAGAAAAATACAAAAAGCTTCTTTGCTTGCAAAAAGCTGCCCTAAATACCAATCATTACCTTAAAAATACCTGCAAGCTGGAGTTACAAATCAGGCAGGGTGCCAGAGCACCTTGAGGAATGAAAATAGTTAAAATGCAGTGAAAACTATCAAGCAGCCAACTCTTGCTCATAAAGTGAAACCCTTTAGCAGAGAGGTTATTTAAGCTCTCCAGAAAAAGCACACCCAGGAAAAGCAATCCTTAGATCCATTTGCACCACTTAAAGCTGGTCTCACTCACCTCACAAGATATCTTAAGGAAATCATCCAGGTTTAAGGAAAGGTCACATGCCCCCCAGAAAGGCAATAAAAATAATCAGTGCCAAGCTTGCCTCCTGCCTCTTGGAAGTATACCCCAAAAGGACAGTGCCAGATAGTACTAAAGCAGTGAGGAAGACTCCCTCCCCAGATAGAAAAAGAAAACCATGAGGCAGAAAAAAATTCAAACACAATACAAATAATTAAATCACAACAGTAGCTATTGCTTGTTGAAGCTGAATAGGGAAAATTATCTCACCAATAAACACAGGATTAAATGTCACCAAGGACAGAATTAAACTTCACCAAAAACCAGTTTTAGATCAAAACACAGAAATAGTATGTAAACTCATGTTTGAATGTCAATTTTTCTAGTTAGCCAAGAAGCCTTGCTGAATGTCACTCATCTTGGTTCCCTGTCACTAAAAGCTTTGCTTCATTATTCAATTATTTCTTCAAAGTGCTGATTGTCCAGGGAAGTATTTCCTCCCAACAGCAGTGTAAAAATTTTAAAATAACCCTTCCCCTTTAAGAAAGCCAAACCCCAAAGCTCCGGAGACAGGAAGTCTAGGCTGTCTGCCAAGAATATAATAAGGGTGGAAAAAAACAAAAGGAGATTGCTTCTAACTACTGGTTCGCGGAACTGCTTAGAAAGTTAACAAGGGGTTCTATAGAACCGGATAGAACTGGTACAATCCCACCCCTGGTTCTGACCAGTTCTAGAGAACTGGTAGTTCAGAGAACCAGCAAATACCACCTCTGACTGCAGATTTTACAGTATCCTTCCCCTGCCACGCCCACCAAGCCACACCCACAGAACCGGTAGTAAAAAAATTTGAATCCCACCACTGAGTACAAATGAGGCAGAAAATGTTCTAGGAAATCCAAAGACAGGCCAAAGATTCCCTGAGAGCCATTTTGAAGTGAGAGACAGTATATCAATATAACTTCAAAAGACTTTCTTCCACCAGGTAGGACCTTTTAATCTGACTTTACACTCCACTCCTAGGTTCTGCTGTATTTAACCCAAAAGGGATTGTCTGTTTTTTCAATAGAACTTCTTATAGTGTATATCCCAGCTGGTATATCCCAAGTTGGCTCAGTAGAAAGGACATACCCAGAAAGTAAACAAAAAAGAGAAAAGATATTGCTTAACATTGTGCATAAACCAGAAATTCCCCTAATCCTTTATAGAGTGCATTGCTTCCACATTCCTCCTGTCCTTGAGTCTTCCCTTTATTTTTAAATAGAGTATTAAGACTACTCAAAATCCTTGATTTCTGCATTGCTTTGATAGGAGGCAGCCATCACTTTCATCAGGGAATTTTTTCTAAAAAAAAAACTTTCTCTAAACAAAGAGGATGTCAACCATTGGACTGTTCATTCATTGGTGAAAATGACTATAAAGCAGGAAAAGGGGGATCTTAATTTTTCTTTTATAGCTCCATTTCTAGAATTAACAGAGATTAGATTTTTTTAAAAGTTACATTTCATCAAGTTTATTTCCCCATTATGCAGATTTTCTGAGGCATGGGTTTCCTTAATGCAAAATTCAAAATAGCCCACCTTTTTCAGAGGGATTCAGGTTGAGAACAGGAAATATATGAGCATCAGGTACAACCATACAATAGCCTTGTGCTAATAAAACTGATTTATGCAAAATAGAGGGGTTTTTTTTTACAACAAGGCAGCTTTTAGTGGAATTGTTCCTGAATGGACAGTTTTGAAATGAATGGCAGGACAGATTGTACTTTTTACCTGTTGCTAGATATATGTCTTGTTCAACAGACAGCCGCTTGAAGAAAGAAAATAAATGAGAAAGGTTTTCATTTGCAATGTTCTTTTTTTTTAATTAGCTTTGCAAAGTGGCAATTTAAGCCAGCACTTACTTAATCTGAATGTGCATGTGTTTTTAAACAGGTATATTTCTTTTTCTTCTGAAAGATATGAATTAATGCAACACTGAAATGAGCAATTTATAGAACAAAAATCTAATTAACAAGAAGCCATTTAATTATAAAAGGTTTGGACTTGAATACTGCTTTGATACAAGCATCTTCTTTCTCATATGTTAACACTTGTTTGGATGATACTGTTTTTAATACAGGTGATAAAACAGGTTTCAATAACTTGGGGCAATGCATTTGGAATTGAAAACCCATCATTAAAAATTTCCATATATATGCAACAAAGAAGAAGAAAAAAGTTAAAGCATCTTTCTGAACTATCCTTTTCATCTATCATTTCATATCCACAATTTCAAATTGTGTAAGATTGCAGATGTGACAGTTTCAATTTTATCTTTATTCTTTTCCATCTGAAAGCCTAATTTGTTAAGAGGAGATTTGGGTATTAAAGCTGCAGCATTTAAACTTTTTCTGTTATTTAGTCCAAGAGAATAACTGTTTTGCATGTATTCTTATGCAAAATATCTGCACTTAAAACACGCATATTAATTTTTATTTAAACATATCATTTTGAATATATCATAGAATTACAGAATCATAAAATTGGAAGGAGACATTTAGGCAGAGGTATCTACAGATAGCCAGGATGATGCCAACATTACAAAACTTGTCTTAATGACATCACAAAGCAAGTTCCACCCTTTTATATTAATGCATACAAGTAGATAAAGGGACAGAGTTTATACTGCAGCTCAGATTTCCCCTTTAGGGAAACCCATGCATTTAGGTCATCAAATCCAATCCAACTTAAAGAAGCTCCAATTGATGGCTTTCCATCTTCTGTCCAAATAATCCAGTAAAAGGAGCCCAACCTCTCTCTGGGTAACCGGTACTCCTTCTAACATTCCTAACATTTCAACTGGACTTTTCCTAAATTGCTTTCCTAACATTTCAGCTGGACCCTCTTGTACTTTTAAGACTTACATTCTGTAATCTGCATTCTGTTTATGGCCTTCTGTATGACAAAGTTTCAGAACTATGCAAAACCCCTTCAGTTATGCTTTCTCAAAACTAAGCAAATTTATTCTTCCATCAGTCTTCGATGGACTTGGAAATCAATTTCCAGTTCCCCAATCCTCCCTTATAACTTTTGAACCCATTCCAGTTTATCCACATTCTTTTTAAAACAAAGTACACAGAATAGCATGAAGCACTTTAGGTATTTTCTTGCAGAGTATAAATGTCTGCATATTTTTCTCCTTACAATATGAATGGTACACATATTTTGGTATATATGCATCAAAATTGCATAAAATAATGTGTAGGTGAATGACTGCACATGTAAATAACTATAGATGAGGATCAGATCTTTTTTACGAAATGGAGAATAAATCATTCTCCAATATCCCTGCTTCTAGTCCCTGGTCTTTGAAATACAGGTATAGTGTTTACATTGAGATCCATGAAAGGTAACTGATTGGAGTAATGTTGGTTAATATCAGAGATGGTATTCAGCAGGTTCTGACCAGTTCTGGAGAACCGGTAGCAGAAATTTTGAGTAGTTTGGAGAACTGGCAAATACCACCTCTGACTAGCCCCACCCCAATCTATTCTCTGCCTCCCAAGTCCCAGCTGATCAGCTGGGCCTTCTTTTGTTGTTCTGCACAGGAGAACGGAGCTGGAAAGCATGTTAGTGGGATGGGGAGGGAATGGGATTTTGCAGTAACCTTCCCCCAGGATTGGAGAGGGAATGGGGATTTTGCAGTAACCTTCCCCTAGGAGTGGGGAGGGAATGGAGATTTTACAGTATCCTTCTGCTGCTATGCCCACCAAGCCATGCCCACCAAGCCACACCATGCCTACCAAGCCATGCCCACAGAACCAATAGTAAAAATTTTTGAATCCCACCACTGGTTAATACTGCATATACACTTCATATGTAGTAACAAGGCTTGTAAAACATACTGAAGGAAAAATGGAAGGTAAGTATATTGATCACTCTTTTGGTAAGATCCTGTTTTGGTAAGTATTTATTGCCAATAAAGTATAACATGCCCAAATCTTGTTGGTATTCCATAGACACAAGCAAATTTTGCTAACGAACTGTAGTTTGCTGATATAAAGAGATACAATTTATTGGGAATCTCAGCCAGTTTGGAAGTGGAAAAGCACTCCATTTGGAATAAAATCTGTATTTCTATTTGTATTTATTTATTTATTTATATTTTCTATTGACTATATTTATATATATATAAATTGTTAAGTTTGCATCAAGAGTCAGATGCGGAGTGCTACAAGCTCTTTGTTTATTAGTGACTACAGCTCAGAACAGACCCATTTTGGCTGGGCTGCGGCTGCTACTTATAGCCAGCAGTCGCAGTTGCTAGCCAATCAGAGTTCAGGGTATTCCCGCACTTTTTAAACCAATCATAACTAACATTTTACAAGAACAGTTCAAACTAAACCAATGACATTCAAACCTACATACATAACACCCCTCCCCACTAGGTTCAGTCCATACCCAAACCCCATCTATCTAATGTATTCTTTTAAATAGGTGGGGCTCTTATGTGTACGTTGAGACCTGCGTGGTTCAGATGTTTTAAAGTTCTCAACCAGTGAGAGAGGAAATGTGTCTGCTGACATTTCCTTACTTGGACTTTTAGTAGTAGTAGAACCTGTCTGGTTACTACAACCTGGTCTCTCCTCCCAATCCATTTCCAACCCAATGTCAGCAACCAAGTCAGGTAGTGATATACAATCTTCCACTGTGAAAATTGATCTTGGTCTTGTGACAGGTTTTGGGGTGGTTCCTGTCATGTTGGCTTGTTACACATGGGGTTGATTCTTTCTTGCTGATTACCCTCATAATCCTCCCCTTCCCCCCTAGAAGAGATACTAGGTGTGGGAACTAGAGAGGAGCAATTGCGATGTTCCTGAGGTAATCTGGATCTTAGTTGATCAATATGCCTGCTCCAGAGGACACCATCCTCTGTTTGTACCCTGTAAGACCTGGGGCCTGTGACCTGGGTTATCTCAGCAGGGATCCATGATGGTTCACCCATAAGGTTCTTAGCATAAACAGAATCACCCACAGAGAATGTGCGAACTTTGCTAGTGGAATCTAGTGGTGCGTTGGGTGCGTAAGTGGGATGAAAGCGATCAAAGGGAGACCTGAGTTTCCTACCCATCAACAACTCTGCTGGGGATAAGTTAGTTGATGGGTTAGGAGTGATATGCTGAGCACTGAGTAGTTTTTCAACTTTCTCAGTGATGTCCCCTGGACCCAATTGCTGAAGTTTTTCCTTGGTAAATGTACCATGCGTTCAGCCCGGCCGTTAGCCGAAGGATGCCTGGGGGCTGTCAGGGCATGTCTGATACCCTGCTGTGCTAGATATGATTCAAAAAGGTTGGATGTAAATTGAGGACCATTGTCAGAAACGAGGACATCAGGTAACCCGTGAGTTACAAAAGCTTTTAAGCTGTTTGATGACAGCATCAGTTGTGGTGGATGCCATAGGGATGACCTCTAGCCATTTGGAATATGCATCTACTAATCAATGTGAATCCTGGACCATGGGCCCCTAGGACATTCCCATTCCTGTTTGGGGGCGAGAGGTGGGGCAGGCCTGACTTCCTGACAGTTGGGACAGGTTGCAACCCAGTGTTCAACCATTTTGTCAATATCTGGCCACCATACATAACTCCTGGCCAATCCCTTCATTCTGACAATACCCGGATGACCCCCATGTAACATTTCCAAAACCTCTTTTTGTAGTTTTGCAGGAATAACCACCCTGTTACCCCACAAAATACATCCTCTTAATACAGATAATTCAGTTTGCCTGGATTTAAAAGGTTGGGCAAGTTGAGGTAGATCTTGAAGAGGCCAACCCTTCTTAATCCAGCCTATAATAGGAGCCAATAAAGTGTCTTTGGCAGTCTCTCTGGCAATTTCAGCAGCATGTACTGGAAGTTTGGCAACAGTTTCTAGAAAAAAGGTGTAAGTCTCAGGTGCAAAGTCCTCAGTGTGAGAAGGAAGTGGGCAGCGACTCAAAGCATCTGCATGCCCAATGTCTTTGCCAGGCCTGTGGATGAGTTTGTATGAATAAGCAGCAAGAAATTCAGTCCACCTCAGCATTCTTGGTGACAGGATCGTGGGCGTAGGTTTGTCTCCTGCCACAATGCCTAACAGAGGTTTGTGATCTGTGACAATGGTAAATGTTCTCCCATATAAATACTCATGGAATTTCTTGACAGCTGCAACAATTGCCAAGGCTTCCTTGTCCAGTTGGCTGTAGTTCCTCTCTGCTTTGGTCAAGGTGTGAGAGTAAAATGCAATAGGAGCTTCTCTCCCACTGGGAAGCCTGTGGCTCAAAACCCCCCCACTCCAAAAGGGGATGCATCACAAGTCAGTACAACAGGCAAATTCTCAGAGAACTGTATCAGTACAGCATCAGACGTGATTAGTCTTTTAATATTGTTAAATGCTGATTGTTCCTTCCTGCCCCAGACCCAAACAGACTTTTTGTCAAGTAATCTGTGCAGTGGTTCTGCAATGGTTGCCTTCTGAGGTAGGAACATGTGATAAAAGTTAATGAGTCCAAGGAAGGCTTGCAAATCCATTTTACATTTTGGTCTAGGGGCTTCTTTGATTGCCTGAACCTTGGCATCTGTGGGGTGGATACCATGCTTGTCAATCATATAGCCCAAGAACTCAACCTTGTCAGTTCTAAGAGTGCATTTTTCTTCCTTGACTTTTAACCCTGCTTTTTTGAATCTGGTAAGGACTTCTCTGAGTCTCTCTTGTAACTGAGTGTCATTTTCAGCAGAGATTAACACATCATCAAAGTAAGGTACTACCCCTGGCAGTCCTTGGAGCATCCTTTCCATATGGCTTTGGAAGATGCCTGGTGCCACGCTTACTCCAAGCTGTAACCTTTTACATTTGAAAGCACCTCTATGAGTCACAATGGTTTGGGCCTCTGCAGTGGCATCATCAACTGTTAATTGTTGATATGCCTGGGCCAGATCCAATTTGGCAAAGACTGTACCCCTGCCAAGTGAATGTAGTAAATGATGCACCACTGGAACTGGATATGCGCTCTGTTGAAGCGCATGGTTCAGTGTCCCCTTATAGTCTCCACAGATTCTTACTGACCCATCAGTCTTGACTGGTGTGACTATGGGTGTCTCCCATCTGGAGTGGTCAGTGGGCTCTAAAACCACTTGAGCTATTAATTTATCTAATTTTTTTTTAAATTACATTTATATGCCGCCCTTCTCCGAAGACTCAGGGCGGCTTACAATTTGTAATTGTGCATCAATTTCTTCCTTTAAGGCAAATGGGACCCTTCTGGTCTTTAAGCGAATGGGTGGCACCTTGGGATCTAGATTGAAAGTGATAGGGGTCCCCATATACTTGCCCAATCCGTCGCTGAAGACCTCTGGAAACTCAGACTTCAAGGCCTCCTCCCATTCAGTGTTGCTCACGTGATTGATGCCAGTCACCTCGATGCCTAGTGGATTGAACCACTCAAGTCCCAGCAAGCTTGGGAGATCCTTGTCCACGATGGTCAGGGGCAAGCGTTTGGTGTGGCCTTTGAACTTCACGTTGAATTCTCTTGTTCCAACTACTGGAATCTTGGTAGTCTTTGGTAGTCTTTCAGAGTCAGTGCTTGCTTCTTGAAATGCTTCTTCTGAATGTTTGGGAGTAGTCTGTGAATAGTGTCCCATGACACCATAGATAAATATGAGCCTGAGTCCACTTCCATTTAGCAAGGCCTTCCTTCAATTAGTACCTTGACATGCACTTTTCTGTTATTGATAGAAGAAGAATGACCAATAGTTACTGTCTGATGAGTTTCATTCTTCCCCTTTGCTTCTGTGCTGTGCCCCATTTTCTCACTGAGGTTGTTGGGCTTGAATTCTTTGTCAGGAAACTTCCTTCTGTTGGGTGGAATTCTGGATGATTTGCAGACTCTTGCTAGGTGTCCTCTTTTTCACAACGGAGGCAGATGGTATCTAGGAACTTGCATTCAGTGCGGGGTGGCTTCCCCACAACCTCTGCAGTAGAAATCTTGCCTCTTTCTTCCCAGGTCTTTCTTTTTCCGCTCCATTCTGAGTCTATAAATTCCTTCCTCCACCTCACTACAGTCTGACTCAGAATCTATTTGCTCACAATGAGTTGTTGTGGACTTTTCCACATCAGGATGGCTTGTGGCCTTGTTAATTTTCTTCATGGCTGCTGCTGAGAACTTGGTAGCTTCTGCTGAAGAGGCCTCTTCTATTGCTTCCTTCAGCATGATCTTAGGTCTTAGTAATAACTTGCTCTGAAGCACCTTGTCTTTAAGGCCCAGAACAAATTGATGGCGCATGGCCTCTTCTAAATTGTTAAATTCACATGCACCCCCAATGTCTCTTAAACTTGCCACGAAGTCGTTTACGTTTTCTCTTTCCCCTTGATCCCGACGGTAAAACTCGTGTCACTTAATGAGGCACGATACTTGTGGGGCGTAATGGGCTCTTAACAACTTTTCTAAGTCAGGCCATTCCATTACCTTCACATCTGCAGCTCCCGCCAATGCCTTCGCCATCTTGAAAACTGCCGGACCGCAGTGCGTGAGAAATACCGCCCTCTTCCGCTTCTCGGAAATGTTGGCAAGATCGTTTCCTTCCAGATACATTTGGAAATGATCTGCATATGTCTCCCAGTCTTCTGCCTTCAGATCGAACGGGGCTGGGGGGGTGTTCAGCGCAGCCATCTCGCTCTCCTGCTTGCTTTCCGCATTGTCTTCTCTTCAGGGGAATCCCACCTTCGTCGCCAGTGTTAAGTTTGCATGAAGAGTCAGACGCAGAGTGCTACAAGCTCTTTGTTTATTAGTGACTACAGCTCATAACAGACCCATTTTGGCTGGGCTGTGGCTGCTACTTATAGCCAGCAGCCGCAGTTGCCAGCCAATCAGAGTGCAGGGTTTTCCCGCACTTTTTAAACCAATCATAACTAACAATTTAGAAGAACAGTTCAAACTAAACCAATGACATTCAAACCTACATGCATAACTTAAATATTTATAAATTATACATTATTTATATTTATATTTCCTATTTCTAAACCACCTCAGTTTTCTGTATTTGTCTATTGGTTTCTACTTCTCTGGAGGACGCTCAGATGCATACTGTTCAATCAAATGGCTTTGTCTACATTTGTAAGTGGCAAATTAAATTAAGATTTCAGTACTTAATTTCCTTTGCTGTGGAAAATGTAATACACCATCAACCAACAAGAAAACAAATTCTAAAATATTGGCCTGCCAGATGTCATTATTTGTTCTAAACAGTTGGGGAACATGTTGGTATATGGTGGATGAAAAGTCTATGGAGCAGAATTTTGTTATCAAATTAGGATGAACATAATTATGTAAGCTTAAATATAACTATGCTATTATCACTGCTTCTATAAGCATGAATAAATAGTACCTGCTGTTCTAAGATGGAACCAGTCATAGAAAGAGGGGTACATATTTAAAGAAAGATCCGAGGCAGTTGCCAGAAACTGTCAGGATTCTGTCAGAAAGTCTGAATTACTCAAATAACAAAAATGGACTTTTAGGTGCATAAGAAAGAAAGGAAAGGCAAAAAGTTGATATCTTCCAAGAGGTAGGAAAGAAGTAATTTCATAACAAATGATGGCAAGAAGACAGACTATCTTATATTCTATTTTACATCTATCTTGTCTCAGAAGGTGAGATGGCAAATCTTACACCGTTAATGGAGGATAGGAGCTGTTGTCAGAATAGAAAGGAGAGGGTAAAATAATTCCTAGCTAATTTAAATGAAGGCAAGTTTTCAGGGCCAGATGAATTGGATCCTAGGCTACTTATGGAAACTAGTAAAAATGGTTGGAGAATTAGAATCTTTGAGAAGCTGTGAAGGTCAAACCTATGGAGTGGTAACACAGTAGTTAGAATACTATACTGCAGGCTAACTCTGCCCACTGTCAGAAGTTCAGTCCTGACCAGCTCAAGGTTGACTCAGCCTTCCATCCTTCCGAGGTTGGTAAAATGAGGATCTAGATAGTTGGAGACAATTTGCTGACTCTGTAAACCCCTACAGAGTGCTGTAAAGTACTATGGAGTGGTATATAAATCTAAGTGCTATTGCTATTCATCAGGCAGCAAATTCCTTTGACCCTCTCCACCCAGGGGTGGGATTCTACTGGTTCTCACCCAGTCACTAGAACCAGTTGTTAACTTTCTAAGCAGTTTGGAGAACCGGTTGTTGGAAGAAATCTCCTTTTGTTTTTTTCCACCCTTACTATATTCTTGGCAGTATGCCTAGACTTACTGTCTCGGAAAGAATTTTTTTTCCTTGCTGGTACTTTCTTAAAGGGGAAGGGTTGTTTTAAGCTTTTTACACTGCTGTTGGGAGGAAATACTCCCCTGTTGGAGTTCTTCCAGGCGGGATCAGCACTTTGAAGAAATAATTGAATAACAAAGCAGAGCTGCCAGAAAGAAGCTTTTAATGAAAAGGAACCAAGATGAGTGACATTCAGCAAGGCTTCTTGGCTAGCTAGAAAGATTAACATTCAAATGTGAGTTTACATATTCTTTCTGTGTTTTGGTCTAAAATTGGTTTTTGGTGAAGTTTAATTCTGTCCTTGGTGACATTTAATCCTGTGTTTATTGATGAGATAATTTTCCCTATTCAGCTTTGTTTGGAAGGAAAAAGGTTACTCTCTTTTCCTGAAAAGAGAAATCTGGGTAGTTCCTGTGTCTATTTGTTCTGGTAATTGGTTTAACAAGCAACAGCTACTGTTGTGATTTAATTATTTTCATGGTGTTTGAATTTTTTCCTGCCTCATGGTTTCTTTTTCTATCTGGGGAGGGGTCTTCCTTCACTGCTTTAGTGGTATCTGGCACTGTCCTTTTGGGGTGTACTTCCAAGAGGCAGGATGCAAGCTTGGCACTGATTTTTACTGCCTTTCTGGGGGACATGTAATCTTTCCTTAAATCTGGATGATTTCCTTAGGATATCTTGTGAGGTGAGTGAGACAGTTGGTTTCTTTAAGTGGTGCAATAGTTATCACTTTCAAGAAGAGATTGGATTGCCATTTGTCAGAAATGGTGTAGGGTCTCCTGCTTGGGCAGGGGATTAGACTAGATGACCTATAAGGTCCCGTCCAACTCTGATTATCTGTTATCTGTTATTGCATTTTAACTATTTAATTCCTCAAGGTACTCTGCCTGATTTCTAACTCCAGCTTGCAGGTATTTTTAATCTAATGGTTGGTATTTAGGACACCTTTTTGCAAGCAAAGAAGCTTTTCGTATTTTTGTACAGGTAATCCTTGACTTACAACAGTTCATTTAGTGACCATTCAAAGTTACAATGGCACTGAAAAAAGTGACTTATGACCATTTTTCACACTTATGACTGTTGCAGCATCCCCACTGTCATGAAAGGCCAGGTGAGGAGAAGCACCCGTTGATATGAGTGACATTGAGTTGGCCACACCCACCCAGTCACATGACCACCAAGTCACACCCACCAACTAAGCCACACCCACAGAACTGGTTGTTTAAAAATTTGAATCCCACCCCTGTCCCCACCCAAATATTCCAATGTCTGGTCTACATTTTCTAGGTAGAAGAGACTTAAACGAAGCAAAACACTCCCTCTGGAACAGATGGGCAAATTGGCACTTAATGTTCACCCCAAACTGCCCATAAGTGATGTGTAGGAGATGACCAGGCTGAGGCCAAGGGAAAGGTGAAATACATCATCAGTCCCGAGCCCCTTCTTGCCCACAAGAGATCTAAGTCCAGCCACCTTGAATTCCATTGATTCTTATCTACCATGTATTTGCTCTGACTGTTAATAGTTCAGATTCTCCTAGAGAGCATTAGCATACAATAAATATATAGTATATTTATTTCAGTTGGACTCCTGAGCTTGACACTGTATCAAAACTGAAGAAGATAGTCTGCTACTTAAGGGCATCTGAAAATTGGTAATAATGCTTGAAGAGCACTATTAGAAAACTAAGTATGAAAGCAAGTGGAAAGGGAAGATACCTAGGAAAAAAGCAACAACAACAACAATAACAACAACAACCAAACAAATAGGCTAAACCAGCAATACTTTGCCTTCAAGGTAATAGAGGGTTATGCTATTGCAGCAGTCAGGATCTAAAACAGTGGGTTCAGAGTGTCAAAACTTCAGAAAATGCCTCCCTTGACTGCTGGCATTTCACCCTCTCCTCCCCCAAGCAAAAGAGAAACAATTATTTACATATTCATTCATTAAAAAAATACAGTCCAATTTGGTCTGTGATCCCCAGGCTCATCCAAGTGCCACTTACCTTCAGTCAATGCCTATCTTTCTGTTGACAGGCCCCTACAGACCACACAATGCAGCCTCGGGTCACACGAGGCCTTCGCTCTTGAAGCAGCTTCAGAGAATGCTCTTCCATGTCCTCTGTGGACTCCACCATGCAAAAGCACACCCCATTCTGAAGCAATTTTTGAAGGCTCCAGTGGCCTCACAAGATTATTACATGGAATTCACAGCCTTTGAATATCATGGAAGAATAGGGGATTGCTTTCAAGAATAGTTGTCACCAGGTATTGGTGAATATTAGCTCATCACCCAAAATGTCACACCATGTGTGGCATACCTGTCATAGGTTCACCCTCACTGATTTAAAAGGTGATGATGATGTTATCTATACAGTCATGTCTGACTCTTGATGATTCTATGGGCTACATCTTCTGTAAGTCTTGTGCTACTTCCTTGAGTTTCTCTATGCTCTGGCTGGTGTCAGCTTTGATAGTGTCCAGCTACTGTGTTCTTAGGGATGTGGTGGCTCAGTGGCTAAGATGCTGAGCTTGTCGATCAGAAAGGTCAGCAGTCTGGCGGTTCGAATCCCTAGTGCCTCGTAACGGAGTGAGCTCCTGTTACTTGTCCCAGCTTCTGCCAACCTAGCAGTTCGAAAGCATGTAAAAATGCAATAGAAAAATAGGGACCACTTTGGTGGGAAGGTAACAGCGTTCCATGAGCCTTCAGCATTTAGTCCTGCTGGTCACATGGCCACGGAGAAGTTTTTGGACAGTGCTGGCTCTTCAGCTTTGTAACGGAGATGAGTACCACTCCCTAGAGCCGGAAATGACTAGCACCTATATGTGAGGGGAACCTTTACCTTTACCTTACTGTGTTCTTTGATGGCCTGGTTTCCTTTTACTGCTAACTTTTCCCAACAACATTACTTTCTCCAGTGAATGCCAATTTCCCTGCTGGATGTGGCCAAAGTAAAAATAACAGAGCAAAAGTGCAACTGGTCTTTCCTCTGCAACACAGCTAATGAACTGGCTGCAGCAAAATGAAAGGACTTTATCCCAAATGGGGAGCAGCCCTTGAGCTGGCATAGGAAGCAAAGGAGTTGCTTTTTTCCATGGTTTTCTCAGTTATCAAGCATGCATTGGTAATAAGATCTCTTATTTCTTAGCCTTTTCTGAAACCAGCATGAATACCTGTCATCTCTTTTTTTCATTTAGGACTCTTATCTGCGTCTTATCATCCTAAGTGTTATTTTCCTAGCTAGCAAGTAGTGGGGGATACATTCCTTTGCACAGTTTCTTTTCTTTGCCATTAGTGTTAGGCTGATCTCTTCCAATTTGTTTGGCTATTCTGTCCTTCTCTAGATTAACTGGCATTGTTTGGTTAGAACTTTTACAGATTCTTCTCTGGGTGTTCTGTAGAAATTTAGAGATTCTATAGAGCAGGGGTGTCAAACTCAATTTCATTGAGGGCCACAATAGGATTGTGTTTGACCTCAGGGGCCTGGGTGGGCATGGCCAGAGTGGGCATGGCCAATTCAATGTCATTTGTGTCAGGGGCACCTGTGGTGACCAAGTGCTAAGGCAGGACTTCCCCCAAACTCTCCCTCATTCTCATTATAATCTCCTTCCTTCCTTCCTTCCTTCCTTCCTTCCTTCCTTCCTTCCTTCCTTCCTTCCTTCTTTTTCTTCTTTTGCCTTCTCTCTTCATTCACCTTTCTTCTTCCTTACGCTCTTTCCTTATTTTTCCCTCCTTGATCTCTTCCCAACTTTCCTTCTTTTTCTTTATCTTCCCTCTTTCCCTTTGTTCTTTCTTGTCCCTTCTTGCATGCTCAACTGCAAAGGGGGAAACATTTCTCCTTTTGTTTTGAGTTGCCTCTACCAGCAAAAATGGAGCCTGGGGAGGCATGCGTGGCCCTCCCAAGTTCCATTTTCTCTGACAGAGGCACCATGAGCCAGTCCTTTGTTGTTTCCAGGGCAACCCCATAGGCCAGATCTAAGCACCTCGGATACAGCCTGTGGGCCTTGAGCTTGACACCCCTGTTGTAGACATTCCATCATGTTTTGTACTTACAGTTAAACATATAGGTATAGATACAAAAAATATTTGCCATTATTGCCATGACAATTTTTAATTTTAATTTTTATTCATATTTATATCCCGCCCTTCTCCGGAGACTCAGGGCAGCTTACAATTTTTGGGATACAACCCAATGCGCTCAGCAATAGCCTTCCTTCCATTGTATATGCCTGCTTATTACTAAGCGGCATTTTTTACAAAGTCAGCTTATTGCCCCCAACAATCTTGGGTCCTCAATTTACCTACCCCGAGAGGATGGAAGGCTGAGTCAACCTTGAGCCTGGTGGGATTCGAGCCTGCAATAGTTACAGGCAGCTGGAACTAAGTGCTAGGCTATTATCAGCCTGCACCACCAAGGCCCTTACAACCAGTTACAATCATGTGTAACTGTGCTACAAATAGGTAGAAACTCCCCATTCCATTGCAAATGATATGGTTATTATATGGACATAGATATAGATGATGTAGAGATAGAGATATCCATTTTAATCCTTTTCTCAAGGATTTCTCTTTTGCTGGTCTGCCAGATTCTGCGGTATGTGATATATTTTCCTCTCTGGTCTCAGAAGAATGTTAATCAGGCTTAACAAATGTTTATATTCATATCCATATATTTATCAAGGCAGCAATTATTAGGGTGACAACTAAGTAAATCCATTTTGGCTCCAAGAACATGAGGATAAGTGGAAACAAATGAATTTCAAACAGTAGACTGAGTTGCATTTACCATTTGAGAGCATCAATAAAAATGAAAGCTTTAACTATATCTATAGTTTGCAATCACAGGACGTACTTTTAACACTCAAACATCTGTCTTTAGCTCCTTATTGAGTATGCAAGATAATTGACTTATCAGTTAGGCATCATCAAGTTTATTAGAAAGTCAAGCTCATTATTAGAAAGCAATGCTTGTGTTGAGCAATGGTGCCATATGGTACTTTTGGGAATTGAGCAAGACATTTAACTCAAGATATTTCTTGCATTCTGGACATGTTTGTAACATGGAATCAAGACAGTAAATTTATATTTTTAAACAAGGAACTATGGGTAGGTTAGCAATAGTAATACATTAAAAAATAGAAACTGATACATATGTGTGTCATTTTAAAAAATGTAGGGTGTTTGTTAGTGTAACCTTCATGAACTTCTGATTTTCAAGCAGCTTATTTGGTCCAGTTTTATTCATACTGGAAAAGAGCATAGCTTGTATTTTCCTACTTTACATTTCACTACCTTTTTTGCCAGTGAGAATATTATATTACTTAAACATAATTTATTTTGAAGGATGGATCTCAACTGTGTATACTATTATACAATTGTTTGCAAGAGGGTTAGTCAGATGTACAATAGCAGGTTGCTGTAAATTACAATGTATGTTATAAAAGCTACCCAGTATTGGTAAGTGAACATAGCAATAGAAGTAATATGGATACTTAAAATGTGTTGCTGAATGGGGTAAGAGAGATTACTTATGAAATGTGCAGATTTTGCTTCTTAAACTCTCAAAAGTATTTTCCATTAATTTCTTAATCACTTTTTCTACCTATTGGTAGCAAAATCTAAGTAAGAGTCATATCTAGTTTGAAATAATGAAATGATGTTCCTGGTAATTCATATATGTAAAAACTTCACTGGGTCCATGGTGAGCCCTAATGATAACCTACAATATATAGAGGGGGTTAGTAACTGATAATCATGAAGAATATTTGCAAGTAATATGGACTTCTTCCTAAAAGACAGTTAAAAGATAAAGTTAGAAATGTGTTGGGCATTTTAGAATACTTGGAGCAACATAATGAAAAACAAGCCATGTTAATTTTCTCAGATGCAGAGAAGGCCCTTGACAATTTGAACTGAGCTTTCTTATTTAAAAAATGGAAGATATTGATTTTGGAGAGGATTTTATTAAATGGGCAAGTTTAATCTACACTTCACAGAAAACACAAATAAGTGTTAATGGAGATCAGATACAAAAAGGGACAAGACAATGATAGCCCATTGTCCCTGTCTTGTTTATTTTAGTTCTTGAAATATTGAATAGAGACAAGGGATGATGAGAGAAAGTGTGAGAGTAATGGTTAAAAAGAATCATACAAGTTAAGAGCTTTTGTGGATGTCTTGATTTTGGTTTTGGAAGACTATATAAAGGGAATTGAACATGTTAAAAAAAGCTTTAAAATGGATACAAATACCATATATTAATTAAGAAGTATAGCTGAAACCCTTTCTTTTGGAAGTTGAGTTTTTTCTTTTGGAATTATGGACAGACAACTAGAAAAAAGCCATGGAGCTTTGTTTTTATGTATGACAACTGCAGCAAGACAATTGTATGAATGAAAGAGAATATATGTAGTTCAGGGTTGAACTGTGGAGTTTTTGGTGCTCTCTGAGCTTGGTTGTTTTCTTGTAGACATTTTGTTACCTGACTACATAACATTGTCAGTGCATCAGGGACTCCATACACCAGGGGTATCAAACTCGTGGCCTGTGGGCCGGATGTGTCATGTGTTGGCCCCGCCTCTGCCCAGTTTAGTGAAGGGGATAAAAGTCCTGATATGTCATGTATCACTGCCATGACGATGCAAGTTTGACACCCCTGCCATAGACTATTACATGATCAAGAGCCATGGTGGCACAGTGATTAGAATGCAGTACTGCAGGCTACTTCTGCTGACAGCTGGCTACCAGTAGTTTGGCAGTTCAGTTCTCACCAGCTCAAGGTTGACTCAGCCTTTTATCCTTCTGAGGTTGGTAAAAGGAGGACCCAGTTTGTTGGGGGCAGTATGCTGACTCTGTAAATCGCTTAGAGAGGGATGTAAAGCACTGTGAAGTGGTATATACTATGCTATTGCCAGGGGTGGGATTCTACCAGTTCACACCTATTTTCTAGAACCGGTCGTTAACATTCTAAGCAGTTCGGAGAACCAGTTGTTAGAAGAAATTACTGGCCTAATCCTGTAAGGAAGGCAGGAAGGAAACATTCTGGTGTTGCTTACAGAAACTGCCTTTCCATTAACCCTTATTACATTCTTGGCAAGACTAGACTTCCTGTCTCAGGAACATCTCTGGAGTTTTTCCCCTTCTTTGCTGGTACTTTGCTTGTGTGGAGTGACTATTCAAAGTTACAATGGCACTGAAAAAAAATGATTTATGACCATTTTTCACACTTATGACTGTTGCAACATCCCCACAGTCATGAGAGGCCAGGTGAGGAGATGCGTGCCTCGATGTGAGTGATATTGAGTTGGCCACGCCCAGCCAATAACATGACCAGCAAGCCACACCCACCACCTATGCCACACCCACAGAACTGGTTGTTAAAAAATTTGAATCCCACCCCTGGCTATTGCTATCAATGGTAGAAAGGTTTGACACTATCCACAATGAAATAATGTTTGGTGAAGATGATGGGGCTTGCAGAGATGGCGAAATTAACCTTCTTGATAAGAGAAAATACAATATTTACATTTATAGTTGGTTGAAAATCCTGTATAGACTTTTTGCATGAAAGAGAAAAAGTGCACTTATGATTTGTTGTTTTGATGGCTAGAAAAAAAAGGATAATAGAAAAAAGCTCTTTTGTAATCACAAAATAAGAAATAATTTTGTAATCATATTTGTACAGAGGTAATTGGAAGCTTTCTATTTTTCCCCTCTTTCTTACTATATTTCTGTTCTTTCTTTTTACCTTCTCTTTTTCTATAGTTTTTTAAAAAATTGTATTAGTTTGTGTTAGTTTTCTCTTTAAAACTTATAATAAAATTCATTTAAAAAGGAAAAGAAAATAGTCTATTTTCTTTTTTGTTTTTCAAGAGTCATGGATTTTGTTTTTCAAGAGTCATGGTTAGAATTCAGTATTGCAGGCTAATTCTGCCGACTGCCAGCAGTTTGATCCTGACTGGCTCAAGGTTGAGTCAGCCTTCCATCCTTCTGAGGTCGGTAAAATGAAAACCCAGATTGTTGGGGACAATACACTGACTCTGTTAACTGCCTAGAGAGGGCTGTAAAGCACTATTAAGTGATATATAAGTCTAACTGCTATTGCTATTGTGCATAGTTTTGTTGCTAACTCTTAAAATCTGTAATATGACTGAGCAGTTTTTATGAGCACATGAAGGGCTTCTCCATATACAGCTTCAAAGCACCCTTTTGCTTTGCTACTTGCACATTCCATTTGTCCTGCAATGTTCTCATCAAGAAGCTGACATGCTAAGCTGGCACACTGCTGTATGAATAATTCACCTGATGCCATTAAAGTCTAGCTTGAGAAATACCTATTTGTAGGAATCACTGAGCAAATGATTAGTGACATTACTTTGACAGTAATGTCAGTATCAGCAACAATGTGCAGTGGACTTGATCTCTATGGCCATTGGCTGAATGTAAACAGACTTTAAATACTTTTTTCCCCCTAAGTATAATTTGCGTGTTTGGAAAAACTGATTCAGTGATGAATTGTACCTAATGTTAAGTCAGTGGGAAAAGTATAAGAGTGCATGGAATGATGTATCATGCCTAATGTGAAATAAGAGATGCAGTGTTTTGTGCAATTGCCATGTTGTGAATACAATCCCTTATGGAAATAAAAATTGAGCAAGCAGCTATGGATGGGTTTGTTGAATAGCAGGTAGAAACTGCTAAAGTGTTAAATCAGTTATGACTTGTAAAAATGGTAAAACCTTCGGGATAGAAAAATAATTCCACCCGATGAAACCCTTGATATTTTTGACTTTACATAAAGGCCACTTTCTCTGGGCCAATTTGTAGACTTTCCCAACTACGTGTGTTGGATTACAACTCCCCCTATATCCAACAAACACACTCAAGTTGTTGTTCTGGCTAGATAATACTTGGGGAATTACTCTTCATTATATTATTCTCAAGCTGGCTGCAAAGAGAAAAATGTCAGAACTCCAGGACTATTTTCATTGCCATCCAAAGAACGCGAACAACCACAGATGTCAGCATAGCATTCATTTCCTTTTATATTCTGAATAGCAATACACGATTGCACAACTATAGTATCCTCAAGATAAAACACCTGCTTAGAATTGCTTGCATACATAGTTGTCTTCAGATACCAGATAAAAAAGCTACCACAGGGATGTTAGTCCAATTTAGGAGAACTGGTTGATATAATTGTGCACCTATTACAGCAACTAAGCCAAAATTTCACATTTCAGACACAGTGAGAAGGAAAACCTGGAATGCATCTGATGGGATCAGGCTTTGCATGTACAAAAATAGGATTGTATTCTTTTATTATTATTATTATTTGGACTTGTATGCCGCCCCATCTCCGAAGACTCGGGGTGGCTCACAACTAAAACAAACAACAACAATAAATAATTAAAAAGAGAATTAAACAAGCCCAATAATAGCTAAACTAAAATTTAAAATAAGTTAAGAACGACCCCCCCCCGGGAGAGAGTCACAGCCCAGATTGGTCAAACAACCAGGTCTTCAGGTCATGGCGGAAGGTGCAAAGGTCAGGGGCCAGATGGAGCCCCAGGGGTAGCTGGTTCCAAAGGTCTGGGACTGCCACAGAATAGGCTCATCGCTGGGGGACCGCCAGCCAACATTGGCTTGCTGATGGGACCCTGAAAAGCCCTGCCTGTGTGCTCGCACAGGGCGGTTGGCACTCGATATCGGCAGGAGTTGCTCCCTTAAATATTGCGGACCCATGTCGTGTAGGACTTTGAATGTTAAAACCAAAACCTTGAATCTTACCCGGAGTGCAACCGGCAACCAATGCATGTCACGCAGGAGGGGGGTAATATGGGAGAATCGGGAAACTCCCATCACCACCCGCGTGGCCGCATTCTGCACCAGCTGCAATCTCCGGATGGTATGCAAGGGCAGTCCTAAATAGAGAGCGTTGCAGTAGTCGAGTCTGGAGGTAACAAGGGCATGAGTGACTGTGCGCAGGGCATCTCGGTCCAGAAATGGACGAAGCTGATGAACCAGCCGGACCTGGGCAAAGCCCCCACTGGTGATGGCCCCCACCTGCTCCTCCAACTGGAGCCATGCATCCAGGAGGACCCCCAGGTTCCACGCCCTATCCACAGGGGGCAACACCTCTCCCTATGGCCACATGATGGGATTCGAGATGCGGATGCACAGCCACCATGTCTTGGAGTCTTCCATGAGTCTCCATGTTTCAGCATCCCAATCCGTAGATCCAGATGGGTCATCACGGAGAGGGCATCACTGATCTGGTTTGGGGTGGAGATGTACAACTGGGTATCATCAGCGTACTGATGGTATCTCACCCCAAAGCCACGGATGATCTTGCCCAGTGGCTTCATGTAGATATTAAATAAAAGAGGGGAGAGGACCAACCCCTGAGGGACCCCACAAGTGAGCACCCTCGGGGCCAACCTCTGCCCCCCCATCAACACCGATTGCGACCGCCCCAAGAGGTAGGAGGTGAACCACTGGAGAACAGTGCCCCCACTCCCAACCCCCCGAGGCGTCGCAAAAGGATACCATGGTTGATGGTATCGAGAGCCTCTGAGAGATCTAATAGGACTAGGACAGAGGAAAAACCCCTGTCCCGAGCCCTCCAGAGATCATCCATCAGTGCGACCAATGCCATCTCCGTGCTGAAACTGGGCCGGAAGCCCAATTCTAATTTTCTAAGTTTTCCAGGCAGCACTTTTGTTCAGGCAGAGCAGGAAAAACATAAGGTTTGGGCTTAATTCTAATGGTATTAAAAATACTTAAGTACTTAATAAAAAATAATTTCTATTGATTAGTATCTGATAGAACTAATAGTGTATATAATGATGGTTTAGAGATGGAAAATTGTCCCAAATTTTATCTGTGCTTATTCCTATTCACTACAATAGGAATCTGGGCACAAAATATTATGATACCACATCAAGTCAGTTCTAAGCTAAAGCATGGCCAATGGGTTGGGATTGCAGCTGGTACATTTTTGTATAAAACTTTAGAAACTGCTTTAATTAATTAACTGTATACTGTGTATTCCAGTATTTTTTTTTGTGGAAATTATATAAGCTTTTTAAAAAAAAGATCCTGCATTTTTAACTACCAAGCAACTTGGTATTGCTGATATTAAAAGCTCCCATGATGAATTATTGTTGAAATTGGCTGTTGTTTAATTTATATAGCTGCCAATCCATTTTTGGGTGCTTATATTTTCAACCTAGAAATGTGCAAAAAGCATCAGTCTATATGACTCAAGTGCAAAAATGCAAATGTTTGAATTCTGTGAATTCTGTGACATTACACCAGGGTGTTTCTGAAGCAGGTTACTCTGCAACTAAAAATGAAATATTGAACATGGTATGTAAAAGACACATGATTTGTACATGTTATGATCATACAGCTTTTCCTCTCTTATGTTCCACCTATAATACCTTTATCACATTCATTCGCAGGTCGCTTTTGCCTACTTGTAACATCGTCATATGAAGGTACATAAAGTGAAGAGCTTGCATAAATTTGTCATTCTAACAAACCCATAAAATTTTACAGGGTATCTCCGTGGGTGTGTTTGTCTGTATGTGTACAGAGCTGGCTCTAGGTGAAGGCTGAATCGGCACCAGCCTAGGAGTGCTAAATTTTAGGGCACCAAAACTGAAAAGTCTTCTGAAAAACACAATAAACAGAACGAGAAGCAGTAACACTGCTGTGTACCAGCATATCCACTTGAAGGTTATATATAATTTCAAAATGTAAATAGATTGAAAATGTCCAAGAAAAGAAAAGAAAATGTCTGGGTCTGAAAACCATAAGCATAAAGCTCAAAAACTCAAGAAAAAAAGAGGATGCCTTTTTGAAATTATTAACAGAATGATAAAATGAGCCCAAACCAAGGGTTATCAGAATATGATTTTGCCCAGGGTGCCAAAATGTCTAAAAGCCTCTGTGTTTGTATAGGTATAGGCTTGCAACATTTATTTTTTAATAACTATGAACAAATCACCATCAGAAATAAAAGTGGAATTCCAAGGCATGAAGAAAAGCATGGGTGTATAAAATTAAAATGTTGACATAAAGGACTAGATAAAGTTGTTTCCATTCTGTCTGCAAACCTTTTAACTTTACTTTCCTCCTGTAATTAAAACAGCATGAAGGCAAGCAAATACAGGTATCATTTAGATCCATCTGTATTTCACAATCGCATCCCTGGGTATTAACAGCAGGTGGGGATGGGAGATGCTTTGTGGGAAAAGAAGTGGGACTTGATCTGTATTGGGAGCCTACTGATTCAGGCCTCTTCTGAAGTCCCAAGTTTCAAAGCAAACAGAGTTTTGTTTAAACATTAACTCAGATGAAAATACTATAATCTCCCCAAAATGTTAAAAATCATTCAGGCAACTGGGATCAAAGACCGTGTCTACAGTACATAGAAGACCTTAGGCTGCCATATTTCACCAGCATTTTAAAGGTCTGAGAGATTCTTCAAGGAAATAAATGGTGATTTTCATCCTTTGAAAATGATTTGAAAGATGGGATGTGGAACCTCTGCAAGTAGAGCTCTGCTTATCTTCAGTTTTTCGCTGGAAAAAGATGCCATTGCTTTAATGAATGGGGCCATGAAAGCAGTGCTTCTTTAATGTGGCTGTCAAAGTAGCAACATGCTGAAAATGACAGATGCTGCACTCATGCAAGATTCGAAGTGTGAATCTTCCAAATCCTTTTCCAAGTGTGCACCGCTGTGCAAATTAATAAATATGCCCCAATTTATTTTATTGCCCTTAGATCCTATAAAAAACATGGGGAACTCCATAAATGGCAGTTGCTCTGTTTCATTCAGATTATCTTATGGAGGAGAAAGCAAATGATGGCATGTTCTATTGCAACCATCCTGTATTTTCCTGTTCCTTTCCTCCTCTCCCCACCACAGCAAACCTGTTTAAAAAAAGGAAAGTATGAAATAAATATCCATTGACTCTTGTTAGATATAGCTAGGTAAGGCTTTTTGGCAGCACCCCACTTCTAGTGCCCTAGAAAGAACTTCTCTTTAGGGCATCATGTTGCTGAGTGTTGAGTGTTGAGTTTACTTTTCTTTTGGAAAAAAAAAATCTATAGCACCATGATCAGGGGTGGGATGCTACCGGTTCTGTCTGGCTCTGTAGAACCAGTAGCTCTGAAGAGCAACGGACATAGAAGCGGTTCTATATCTGCTGATGTTTTGGCCCACCCACCCACCTGGACTCTTACCTGACCTTTATTTCCTGCTTTTTCAACCTCAGCTGCCGTGCAAGGCACAGCTGCAGTTGAAAAAGCAGGAAAAAAGTGCTTTTTCAAATGCTGCTTCTCTGCACACAGCGCTGCTTAGCTGTCCAGGCAGCAACTGATGACGATTTACAGGTGCGCGCGCAGCATGCAGGGAAGCATATCGTAAATCACCGAACCTCATAAATCACTGAACCGGTAGTTAACCCTGTCGGATCCCACCCTTGACCATGATGGTGAACCTATGGCACACATGCCAGAGGTGGCACACAGAGCCCTCTCTGTGGGCATGTGAGCTGTCGTCCCAGCTCAGCTCTGCTGCATTTGCATGCACACCTCCCACTGGCCAGCTGGTCTTTGAGTCTCTGCTGAGCATGCGTGGGGCACATGCAGAGGATGCACACACATGTGCAGGGGTGGGCTGCATGCCTGGGGGGCACGCACACATGCGTGGGGATAGGGCACATGAATTTCACCTTAAAAAAACTAAGAAAATAACTGTTTGGGTAGTCCATGGTCTGAATCAATTCTAAAGGAGCAAAGTGCCCTTCTAGCAAAGGATGGATATGAAAGCTTTACTGTTTGAGCTTCTTCAGAGAAATCTCTTCAAGAAAAATGATTCTACAAATCTATTTTCTTGTTTGCAGTCATCATTATTTATTGCATACCATATCTGCTGCCAGATGTGTTTATAACTACTTATGCTTTTTTAAAAAATAAGCTGACTTTTATTTGGATTCTTTTATTTTCAAATCCATTAAACCTTGAGTCGCTTTCATGATTGGTTCAACTCCTGGACTCCTAAGGCTCATTGGTCTCTTATTGTCCTTATGTGTTGCTATTATTCATGCTCTTCTTAAAGTTTCTAAATTAGGAATATCTTGGAAATTATGTACTTTCCACAGTACCTATCATTTTAAGAACACTTATTCCACAGGTGCATAAATGTCTAAGAACTAAGCCTGTGTGAAGTGACTTAAAGTCACTGTGACAACTTGATTTATGCCAGGAAGACCACTTGAGTCTCTTCATTGAAATGAAGAGGCAACCTGATTCACCTCAGTGAAACTATTTGTGTGGCCTTAAGCCATTTTGGGTCAGTGTTGAAAAAGAAGGTTCTTCTTAGCAATCTGCTGAAATGTTTTCCAGACTGGCAGTTTTTGGATCACTCACAATGTATGCTGAAGGGTCTCTGTCTGGAAGAACTCCAGACAGAGGTGGGCTGCACTTACGTTAACAACCGGTTCACTGGTTATGAGCACGCGCATGCACTCGCTCTGCTTGCATGTGCCCCTTGGGGAGTGAAATGCTGCTTCAAACATGCAGCTAATCAACTCAGGAAGTTCTGGTGAGTACAGCAGGGGTGGCATGGGACTCAGCTGGGCAGCCTGGGTGGGGGGAACAAGCCAGAAAAATGAAAGGATATAAATGGAAAGGATAGCACAGGGGCGGGTGGGTGGACCCAGCCACCGATCATAACTACCAGTTCAGCTGAACCAGTGTGACCAGGCAGCAGCCCATCACTGACTCCAGAATGTCATCAATGGATTCTAGGCTCTCTGTCTTCAATGCATAGTAATAACAGTAGCAATAGCACTTAGACTTATATACTGCTTCATCGTGCTTTACAGTACTCTCTAAGAGGATTAAAGAGTCAGCATATTGCTCCCAGCAATCTGGGCTCTCATTTTGCTGACCTTGGAAGGATGAAAAGCTGAGTCAACCTTGAGCCAGTTAGGATCAAACTCTTGGCAGTGAAATATAGAGTTAGCCTCCAGTACTGCATTCTTACCACTGCACTACCATGGCTCAAGCATACATAAGGTTGCCAATACCATTTTTTAGAGCTTCCTTTCCTAGAAAATATTTGACAGGTGAAAATTTGGACAAGTGGTCAGAAAGAGGGAGTGATGCTTCATTTACAGTGTGTACCAAAATACAGCACAACTCCATGATAGTTAAAGTCTTTGATAAGGGCTTGATATCCCATAGAAAGAACCTGTTTCTACTTAATTCTTGTCCAGTTCTGTATTCATTGCCCAAAGAAATAATGGTTTAAAATTGCCTGAAAGTAAACTGTTGAAAGTCATAATGATTTAATAATAGCTAAAATTCTGCTGCAAAAATTAAGTTATTTCTTGTACAATCTTTTGAATCTCTATTTCAAGATTTCATAGTAAGTTATGGAAGCAAATTGATTTTTTTTCTTCTAAATCTTTACCTTGAGGTTATGTGATGACTCTCTTGGATGATTCCCCAGTACGTCTTTAGATGTCTGCTCTAAGGAGGATGAACCAATTCCTGGCATATCAGGAACTGAGCTGATTGATGACTCTGAATGGCCATCCAGAAAGGGTGTCACTGAGGCTCCAGCTGGGGAAAGCTTGCAGCAGCAGACGGCCAGCAAAGAGGAGGAGGAGGAACTGCCTTCTGTATCTGATCCGAGAACACGTAGTCAGAAGCAGAGAAGGTCAGCCAGTCTACTTGAGAGGAGAAAGCCCTGCCATCTTGATGGGTTGCACCAGAAGCTGGTTCTTTATCACAGCAGACAGATGGAGGTGTTGCTGGGAACAATATGTTTGTTTCCTAGCTGTGTGTTTTCTGGTTGTCATGATTCCTGCCTCATGATGGATTGACACTGTGTTTGGAATGGAACCTGTGCTTTGGAAACTCTGGACTTTTCTTGCCTTGTGAGCTTTCTTGTGTGTGGATTTAAGTTTTCCTGGTGGATTTAAGTTTGTCTGGTAAATTTATTTTGTTTGAGAAACTTTCAAGTGTTTTGTGGACTAGTTGGCCATTGCTCTGTGGACTAATCTTAGTCTGTTCATGGCTGGACTTAATTGGCACAGTTCTGGGCTTTGGTGAAAGGAATTGCTGGATAATATAAATAAACTCATTAAACCAGAATTATTTCTGTGTGAGAGAGAGTGGGGCAGCACAGGTTATCATTCTTTAATTGCTCCCAACTATTTAATAATAACCTCAAGTAACTCTTTTCAGATTTTTTTCCTAAATAGATTCAGAACATAATATTCTCAAAAGCATAGTCATTACAATTCTTATTTGATAATCAAATGTATCTGACTATTTATATCTGACAGATGCATGGCAGCTGTCAGGCTTCCCTGAAACATTTCATGTTCATTACAGAGGGTGGGGAAAATAAAGTAAATAAAGTAAAATAAATGGAAAAATATAAGGCAGAAAGTTTTAGAGAGTATGCAAACTGACTAAAAGTTTGGCAGCGGAGAAGGAGTAGGACAGAAATTTAAGTGTCTGATTTGAGACCCTAATTCATGTATATTTTCTTATAAATGATATTGTAGATTCAGCAAAAAGCAGTTAATGCTGTGGAATATTCAGCAGCACCTGAGGTAAATAGTTGCTAATATGGTAATGAAAGTGTTGACAACAAGGAAGGCAAGGCCGCGGCTGAAAGTTAATAGAAACCAGAGAGGCAATAGTAGGTTAGCCCTAAGCAGCTGACACCAAGTTTTTAGATAACAGTTTAGTAAAAATAACAATGTTGCTATAGATTATGAGGCCTCTTTGTTTTTTTAAAGGTTTTACTTTATTAGAGAAGTACTATATCATTTTATCTGCTCCTATTATATTTATTTATTTATTTGATTAGTCAATTGCTTACAAGATAATAGGTATAAGTATAAACATAGTTATAAATACATGTATATAATAGTTATATACATGTATATAAATACATTATAAATACATATAAACATATACAGTATATGATGCCTGATTTAACTCAGTCATGACTGTAATGACTGTGGCATTGTTGCTTGTAATAATAATTACATGTATGATGTAACATGTATGATGTAAGTGACTACTTAGATAAAATAAGTAATTTACAAAGAGGACATGTAACCCCATCCCTCTCTAGGTGAATGCTTCCTATACTGAGCCTGTCAATAAATCTATTTGACCTTCAGTATAATAGTTTTTAAATCTCCAGTTGAAATCCACCCTAGAAATGAAAATTTCTCCTTCAGAAAGCTGTCTGTTACTGATGAACTGCATGCTAAGTGTTGAAGTGTTGAAGAGCTTCTGATTTTCTCTTGTAGGTCATTGAGTGGCTGCTTTCAGCTGAGTCAGTGGAAGCTGTTGCATGACTATTAGAAGAATATAAGGCCGTGAGTTTCCTGTAAATAAGTGAATTGAAAGAACCAACAGAAGTTTGGTAGTGGAGTTTAGAGAAAAGATATGTAAGAAATCCCCTCCCCTTTTAATCAAATTTGGCTATTCTGAGAATTGCAAAGAGAACAGGAAATAATGCAAACATTTTGATTGGTGATGCTTTAAAAAAAACTTACATTGTTATAATTTTAGTGCCCCAAATAACTGGTAGTTGAAGAAAAGTTAAGAGCACTAGAGCAATGACTACTTATATTTCAGCTAAGATGAAGATTTAACTGATCAAGTAACAAAGATATTACAAGAGCAGCTGGCAAAGAAACAGTTTAAAAAAAAACCAAGGGAGCAAACACAGCAGATGAAAGTGAAAATCTGAAACTGAATATGAGTTAGCAGAAAGATATGACTGCTAAAAAGGCAAATGCAATTTCAGGCTGCATCAGTGAGTTACAGTACAATTTCAAATTATGGAAGGTAATGTTTCCACTGTGCTCTCAATATTTCATTGCAAATATTGTGTCGAGCTCTAGGAAACATTTTAAGACTAACTGATACTTACTGGAACAGATTCAGAGAAGGAAAAAGACCGTGCTTCTATTCCCTGTAGCTAGAAGCTGTCCTTGCAACATGAGAGGGACTGAACCTCTGCATTTTGTCATTTACTAAGATGTTGTGTTGAGATCTAATGTGTCAGTCCAGTATCAAATACATATTGTCTACACCAGCAGTTAATAGGCTTCCTGATGTGAAATCTAAAGCCAATTTAGCTTCTTAATTGCCTGATAAGTATTCATGTCTTCTAAAAAAAGAAGAGTCACTCTTGATTTTGGAACCAAGCTTAGAGTCTTTTGGGGGGATAGAAATGATAACTAGCTAGTGAGAAGTGGATGCTGCTAAGTCTAATAGTGTACATGGGGTGTGTAGATCCCTATTCCCTTCTAGTGTCAGTGATGAAAAACTGTGTCTCCCTCTCTTCACGATAGCTCCATATTTGGTGTGCAAAAATGGAGATGGAAAAAGGGTGGTACCCAGAGATATTTACATGGTGTTTTATAGCATTTCTGTGAAGAACAGAGCTTCCAAAATATTTGTTTGAAGTTAAAAGCAAAATGTCTGAGTAGACCAGGGATGTCAAACTCAAGGCCTGTGGGCCAAATCCTACCCACAGGGTGCTTAGATCTGGCTCACAGGGCCATTCTGGAAACAGTGGACTGGGCTGTGGCTCCTCTGCCAGTGAAAACAGAGCTAGGGTCAGCCCTCCCAAACTCCATTTTCACTGGCAGAGAGTTGCAGGAGGCTGGCACAGCCAAAAACAGATCTTGGAGCCAGTTTTCACTGGCAGAGGGCTGCAGGTTGCCAGCGCAGCTGAAAACAAAGCTCAGGAACTGTTTGCACTGGCAGAGCACTTGGTCCACCACAGGCGCCCCCGACATGAGTGAAGTCAAGCTGGCCATGTCCACTCTGGCCATGTTCACCCAGCCCCCCTGAGGTCAAACACGACCCTGATGTGACCCTCAATGAAATTGAGTTTGACACTCCTGGACTAGATTGACCACATTTGTTTCAACTATTATAAAGGGCCATTGCAAATGAGGCAGAAAATATCTCAGGGCACGCAAAACAGACTTAATTTCATATACATCCTTAGGACCTTGCTTATGCAACTCTTTGCAAGTGCCTTTCTCTGCCTAGTGGCCTCAGATTTAAAAAAAAACACGCACTTCTGAAAGGGACATTGTGTGAATGTTAATCTCAAGGGATTGCAAATCTAGCATGCCATGAAATAAAAAATTTAGTATACCATGATCAGTATCTGTGACTGCACATCACATATGGAGCCCATCACAGATACTCTAACAAGAGGGACCTTGAAAACATGCAACCAATCCTTAAGTTGATACAACCACAGAATGATAAAATAAATTTTACTTACCAGCATTGTAGAAGTTGAATCACAAAATGAAAAAATTAAATGCGGAAGCCTATTGTTAAATAGTATTGCCACACAATTTTACATCTAGTTCCATGTTAAGTAGCTTACATCCAAAGGTGAAATTTGGCCAGCTACCTGGCCAACCTAGTTTAGTTCCTGCTTCATGAAATTTTAAACTAAATTAGTTGAAAGCACTTTTTACGAAGTCCATTGATTCAGAATCTCTGTAAAACTATTCTTGGCCACAAATATTCAAGAGATAAATCTAGGATTATGTGGTTGAATAAACTGTGAAACAACTGTCTAAAAGTCCAATCTTTCTTTAAGCTTGGCTACTGTAGCTTCTTAAAGTGCAGTAAGACCAGCACTAGCAGTGAGAGTTTAACTATTTCCTTTTTTACTGCTGCTATTGTTTTTGCTTTTGTACACACTATAAACTCATTGTAATTGTATCTTTTCATTCCAATATTGAGTTTGCAATGGAT
The DNA here is from genome assembly GCA_009733165.1 of Naja naja. Classification (NCBI taxonomy): domain Eukaryota; kingdom Metazoa; phylum Chordata; class Lepidosauria; order Squamata; family Elapidae; genus Naja; species Naja naja. Next base: position 103,068,631 of record CM019149.1, on the reverse strand, counting down.
GTAATGGATTGTTGGCCTTTTATTATTTGAATTAATTTGATGTGCATTGCAGTAAACTATTTTTCAACTATGAAGTAATATTTGACATTTGAACGATAGCATATAGCTCAATTTTTAATTCTTATCTGCTCCTGTAAAATGCATGGCACTACATCCAAACTATCAAACTGCCACCACATCCAATACATTCATTAATTACTACAGTCTTAACAGTAGTATAAATTGCCCTCATTGCTATACATCCAATCCAACTTCATAAGATTTTTAGAACCTTTTCACTGGGTCACCAAGTGTATGCTGATTGGTTTAAATATTATATGCACGGTGAAGTAATTGCATAGTTTCCCTTCACACTTATTCCTGCCATCCCAATTAAGTTGTTTGATGTAACTTTTACTGACCCTGAATATGGAATATCTCTTTGATTCAGGTATCCTGCTATCCATTGGACTCCAGGCCCATCATCCTTGTTTTAGTGTGCCCTTTGATTAAATGAGGGTGACTTTAGCTGATAATCTTTCTTATGTCTGGTATCTAAATAGCCTTTCATATTTAGCAGTTTGATTAACATGTGTAGGGTTAATGAAGCATTTTAGCGAAGGTAATTTCATCCAGTTTTGTGTTCACTGGTGCTTTTAGGCTAATTTCAACAGAGGGATTTGTTTAACTTGTTTAGGCTGTTTATTTCAAAGGCATAGCAAGATTACAAAAAGGGTAACAATAAAAAGACAGGTGTCAAATGACAAAGCAATAATTGATCCATAAAGAAGTGCAATGCACTTAAAATGGTAGGGTGGTGCCAAAATGGTTTTAATATTAAAACAAGAACTCAGTCTAATTAATTCTAAAAACATTTTATTCAGAGAATGTGACATTTTTGCACTCTTAATTTTTTCCTTCCTGAAGAGTGTGTAGTCTGTGAGATACAATTTTATACAAACTCAGACATATCAGAAGAATGTATAACGAAGTGTATGAGCCAAGTCTAGTAAACTCCAGAGATAAAATGCTGAAACAATAAATTAAGCATTCATGTGAGTTTAGCAACAGAATTAGCAGCCCAGACTAATCAACCCTCCTCTGATTTCTATTAGTAAACAGTGGTAAAACTGTGAAAACCAGAGATCAGCAGAAAAGGCAACAGTAACCCAGAGTACAACTCCAAACACCGGATATGTTTCTTGAATGGAGTTTGTGGTATATGTTCTGTGCTCTGAACTCTGACTCTTAAGGAACAAATTTATTGAGCCGGAGGCATGTTTTCTGAGGTGAACTGAGTTTTGTGATGTTAAGGTCACATCCCATTCTCACAGTAGCACTTTCTTTAGGAATCTTGGAGAGGAAAGGTGTTTTTTCCACAAGAGAGAAATAACTCTCATACTTGGTGAATCAGCAAATATACTTTTTTTCCCAAGTTAAATGTTCAGGAAGACTTCAAACAAAGCAAGTTTCAATCCATGTGGTACTTATCAAGTCATAGTCTTAACATTTGGATGGAAGGGTAATCATAACGGTCAAATGTCATGCATGCAGATTTGACACATGTCCTCATTCTTATGTTAATAGAATTGCTATTCAGGTAGTCCTTGCTTAATCACTACAATTGGGACTGGCAACTCTATTGCTAAGCCCCGCGGTTGCTAAGAGGAAAATCATGTGACCACCATGGGCCTATGACCTCACTTCTCCTTGATTATTAAGCAAATTGCTGTGAAACATCATGTGACCACAACTTGCAATTTTACTTCTACATTCTCTGTTACCTCTGCTTGTCTCAAGCCAGTTGTGAAACATACATATGGCGATCGCATGATTGCAGAGTGCTGCGCTGGTCATAAATGTGAGGATTGGTTACAAAAACTATTTTTTTTACATGATTCTAACTTTGAATGGTCACCAGATGAGGCAGTTAATAAGTGAAGATTACCTTTGTTCCCTTTTATCAGCAGCTTTTTGGCTTCTTTCTGCAGATGCAATAACTAGAAATGCTTGCTTCATATGTACCACTTTCTGCTTGAGAGGAGCACAATGCAGAGAATGGGGAAAGCACTCGCTATCATGCAGTGAACTGCAGATGCATCAAATTGTTCTAATTGCACAGCCACCGTTTATATTCATTTTGTTCACTGGAAGAGAGAAATGGTTATAGCCAGAGATGTCCAGCTTAGAATCCTATCTCCTGAGCCAAAAGATGGCACTGTTTTTCTATTTCTCTTGCAAAAACCCACATTAATTCACGATTGAGCTTCTCTCAATTTGTTGTTTTTGCAAGGCTTTTTGTAAAATAAACCCCATTATTTGCAAAGGCCAAACAATAGCTTCTGCTGTACCTCTTTTGACTAGGAAAAAAATAGCTATAAATAAAATCACATTATTTGGTTCAAAATAACACATGAAAGGAACAGTCCTAAATAATGAATGCCTGGTGTTTGGAGCATGGGTATTACATTTAGTTGATAGACTTCAAACTGCCTAGAATTAATCTGCTGCTCTATTTACAAATCAAAAACTAAATATAGTAAAGCGGCTATTAATAAAGGAAATGTTTCCTCCTTTATCTTTTCCCCACCCTTTGAGAATCACTATGCGTAGCATTTATGACTTATAGAATCAGATACAGAATCTGACCCATTGGATGCTGCTTATACTTATCCCACACCATTGTTGCACAACTTACTTCAGTATTGTCAAAATTAAGTGGCAGCAGCTCTGTGGCTTTTATTTCCCAGACCTATTGAAAAACTCCAGAATTAAAACCTTGAATCTGCTTGCAAACTATGGTTTGCCATCAAACTATAGTTTTTATGTCACTTACTTCTTCAGTAACAGAGATATATGGCCATGAAGAACCCCTTCAATCTTTTCTCTGCTGTTTTCCCTTTCCACACCATTAGAAATCCTAAGACATTTTATTTATTTATTTATTTATTTATTTGACTTGTATGCCGCCCCCTCTCCCGAAAGGACTCGGGGCGGCTCACAGTTAAAACCAATACAATAAATTAATTACCTAAAATAGAATTAAACCAACCAAGCCAAATTAGACTAAAACAAATTATAAAAACAACCCCCCCAAGAGGAGTCAGCACACAGCGCAGCCTGCTCAAATAACCAGGTTTTCAAGTCGTGGCGGAAAGTGTGGAGGTCAGGGGCCAGGCAGAGCCCCAGAGGTAGTTGATTCCATAGGGCGGGAGCCGCCACAGAATAGGCCCTCCCCTGCATCACTGCCAAACGATACTGGGTCGCAGACGGCACGCCGAGGAGTCCCTGCCTGTAGATAGCCTGGACCCATGTCTCGTAGGACTTTGAATGTCAATACCAAGACCTTGAATCTCATTCGGAGGGCAACCGGCAACCAATGCAGGCCACGCAGGAGAGGTGTAACATGGGAGAACCGGGAAGCTCCCATCACAACCCGCGCGGCCGCATTTTGCACCAGCTGAAGCCTCCGTATGGTATGCAAGGGCAGTCCTAGATAGAGAGCGTTGCAGTAGTCGAGCCGAGAGGTGAATGTTAATTTGGCTTAGTTTGTTTAATACGCTTTTTAGGTAATTTATTGTTGTTTTTTCTTTTAATCTGTGAGCCACCCCGAGTCCTTTGGGAGAGGGGCGGCATATAAGTTGAATAAATAAATAAATAAATAAATAAATAAATAAATAAATAAATAAGTACCTGAGTGACCGTGCGCAGGGCATCTCGGTTCAGGTATGGGCGTAACTGGCGAACCAGCCGGTCCTGGGCAAAGGCCCCCCTGGCCACGGCTCCCACCTGCTCCTCCAACCTGAGCTGTGAATCCAGGGGGACCCCCAGATTCCGTGCCCTGTCCACGGGGGGCAACACCTCTCCCCCCATGACCAAAGATGGAATCTCCTGACTGGGCCGAGATGTCTGTATGCACAGCCTCTCTGTCTTAGCCGGATTGAGCCGAAGCATGTTACTGTCCATCCAGATCCGTACCGCATCGAAACAACAGGACATCACGGAGAGGGCATCACTGATGTGGCCTGGGGTGGAGATGTATAACTGCGTATCATCAGCATACTGATGATACTTCACCCCAAAGCCACGGATGATCTCACCCAGCGGTTTCATATAGATGTTGAACAGGAGGGGCAAGAGGACTGACCCCTGAGGGACCCCACAAGTGAGAGCCCTTGGCGTCGACCTCTGCCCCCCTGCCAACACCGATTGCGAGCGTCCTGAGAGGAAGGAGGAGAACCACTGCAACACAGTGCCTCCCACTCCCAACCCCCCAAGATGCAGCAATAAGATACCATGGTCAATGGTATCAAAAGCCTCTGAGAGATCTAACAGGACCAGGACAGAGGAAAAACCCCTGTCCCGAGCCCTCAGGAGATCATCAATCAATGCGACCAATGCCGTCTCCGTGCTATACGTGGGTCAGAAGCCCGATTGGTATGGATCCAGGTAGTCCATTTCATCCAGGAAAAGTGGAAACTGCTGAGCCACCACACTCTCGACAACCTTCGCTAAAAAGCGAAGGTTGGAGACTGGACGAAAGTTGTTCAATTCGGCTGGGTCCAAGGCAGGCTTCTTCAGGAGAGGCCTCACCACTGCCTCCTTCAAGGCAGCAGGAAAGGTACCCTCCCCCAGAGAAGCATTGACCACTGCCCGGAGCCAGCCGCATGTTACCTCCCTGGAGGCGTAAACCAACCAGGAAGGGCATGGGTCCAACAAACATGTGGTGGAACTCAGTCGTCACATAATCCTGTCAACTTCATCAGTGTACATGCAAACAACAAAGTGACAATTAAAGATACTAATAGGGGAAGGTAATAGGAAATCATCAGGAAGTCTCAGGGGGATAAATTAAGCTGGAAAGAAAGAAAAAAAAAATCCAGAAAGTGGCAGGAATATTGTTCTTTGGTAGTGTTACAGAGAAAACTAGAGGGACACACCCACTGAATCACTTTAAGTCAAGTGTGTCTTTCTTTGGATTCCATTCCTCTCCCTTTAATCCACCTAGAAAATAGATAATATTGGATTAATAAAAATAGAATAAATATAAACAATGTAAACAATCAGGCAACTGATCATGGTTAGAAAATCAAATGTGAGATCATATCCATATTCAACTAGTATTAAAAGATTATTGCCTCTGAAGTTGGAGAATGTAGAAGGAAATTAGACATGCTGAAAATGAATCCTGTGTGACACTAGTAGAAATGCTGGGATTTTGTATCTTAAACATCAAGCAGTTCCTTTGGTGAGCCTAAGAATATTTCTGTTCCATTTGAACTCCTTGAGGCAATTAGACAATCAACTGCCATAGTAGCTCTGTATTTGTTTTTTTATTTCTGTGAGTTGCAGCTACACACCTGTTATTATTCTCATACATACAGGCCTTTAGGAGGCATAGATTTTCAACAACTCAATATGGGATTATTAAACTAGTCATTTGGGGTCACTGATGTTAGAGAAAAATATTACCTTTACAAAAGGAGAAGAAAGTTCATGTTGCTCTGTTATCCCATAATAATAACCAGGTGTTTTCTCTATGGGATAATGCTGCCAGTTTTAATGTTAGCAATCTGTCTGTAAGCAAAACTGCCTGTGGCTTTCTTATGAATTAAACTTTTTAGAGCTTTTGTGTGAGTCATAGCGGACAGGAGATGTGTCAGTGAATGATCAGACATGATGACCACTGCGAAGAAATCCTCTTATGCCTCTTTAAAGTAGGCTACAAAGTAGGCTGGTGAAAACTTTGAAGACTCCTTTTAAATGCCAAAGAGTAATGAAAGATCAGATCTGTGATGCTGTGAGAATGATTTAAAGGTCAACAGAATGCAGAGAGAGAGAAAACAAAAAAGGAATATAAAGTTGGACTATTTACCCAGGGATAAACTATTTGTTTGAATAAATGGTAAACGCCTAAGTAATTTATTTCTTTGCTGAAGTAGGATTGAAAAGATGTTGATTTCTGGATTGCCTATAAATAAAAATTAAGCTATGGGAAGGAGAGGAGATTTTTAAAAAAACTTTGTAACTTTCAAATAGGCGGATGTTTTAGTATATCAGCTTATGCTCAGCTGATGAAGGTTGGAAGTTTCTCCTCTCCTCTCCCTTGCCTTTCCTCCCTTTCTCTTCTCTCCCTCCCCCTCCCTGTCTCTTCTATTCTTTTTTCAGCACTTTTTCTTTTTCTTTTAATTTAATTTTCACTGATGTTTACTATGCTTATTAAAAACTTCAATAAAATTATTAACAAAAATGAACTTTTAAAATTACAGTGAAGAGGCACAGCCAACTTTAGCATACTTCTCATGATTGTTTAATTAGTGCTAACAAGGAGAAATATTCCATTACATTTCTGCTATTTCTTGGGAACTTGCTGAATAGCACAAAATAATAAAGTTGACAGAAGGTATTTGTCCCTCTTCAGGCATTCTCCTCATGCGTGAAGTAGACATGTAAGGTGAAGGAGAGGGAAGAGGACACAAAGTCTACCTCCACCCCATGCTGCAGTTATTTTCATCATACTCTGATCTGGGACAGTCACATTCATAAAGGTCTGAGAAAAACCATAATATCAGGCACGTGATGCCTTCCTCTCCTTCCCTATGGATGCCTAAGGCTCCACTTTGACCTCAGCAGCATTATGTATCCATCTGTTCTGAATCCTGAGATAGGTTTATAAATGTGGATGCCACTTGGGGGCATTCAGATTACAGATTAATAGAGTTAGAAGGGACCTTGTAAGCAGTGGTGGTATTCTACCGGTTTGGCCTGGCTCTAGTGAGCCGGTAGCAGCGATGAGCAGCAGAGACTGAACCGGTTCTCTCCACTGCTCTGCTGCTGGGCCCACCTGCCCACCCAGGCTCCCATACTCACCTTTATCTGCTGAATTTGAAGCGCAGCTGCTTTGTGCGGCACAGAAGAGTGCCGCGCGGCAGCTACTGAAGCAACCGAGATTGTGCAGGCTTACAGGAGGTGAGTTAGAATGCCTCTGCACCTGCGCAAAGTGCGTGTTTGGCACGTGTGTGCACGCAAAGTGTGTGCATGCATGCAAAGCACACCCACCAAGCCACGCCCACTGAACTGGTGGCAAAAATATTTGAATCCCACCACTGCTTATAGGTTATCTAGTCCAACCCCCCTCCCAGTTGGAATACATGTTACAAACTGCACCACAGTATATAAGGCAGTAGGTGGGATGGGATATTAAGAACAGGTCATGGATCTTATACTTATATTCAAGCATTTTTCTCCCCTAAAAGCAAGGAGGCCAATGGTAGATGAGAAGTAGAGCCAATATTTTCATCCGTCTTCCCTTTCCTCATGTACATCATACACACGAGAACACCTGAGTCTTATGAAGATGACTCTGCAGTGGAATTATTTCCTGGGGACGTTGTGTAGATAAGATGTGATTGGGCCTGACGAAAGTATAAATTAGGCGGTGGGAAGAACGGAGGCAACACAGAGCAACATTCAGCAGAAACTTTATTCAAAAATAAAGGGTTGCCTTGGCTGCCACTAGCTAACAGGGCAGCTGGCTGATAGGCAACAACTGATGCCGTTTGACAGCTCCCTTTCATAGTCAGCTATCAAACGGCATCAGCCAATAAGAGCAGTCCGTGTTCCTGCTGGAAACGTGGACCTGAGTGAGAACTGCTCAGCAAAGTCTCAGAATGCAATAGAAATAATTTAGTGGCCTTGTGCTTACTAGCTTGAATGGTTCTGATCAAACTCTTGTACTTATCTCTATAGGGCATGTATGTGTGCAAATAGTTCATCTGAAATTTGCAGTAACTTAACAAAAGAAAAGATATCGATTCTCTGCTATGTGATGAGCCAAGAAATCCCATGCTTTGATCTATGGAGGACTTCAAAGTAGCTTAAGGCAGCAGTGACTTCTGAAAAAGAGAAGAGTACAAACTCATTTACCTTACTAGGAGTTCTCCATCTATTATCTGACCTGTAATTAATCTAGACAGAACAGTGATTTATATGCTAAATGAAAAACATTATGAAGTTTCAGTGCTGTTTCAATTTAAGGCTAAAATCTAATTCTACACTGAGTTTTACAAACTCAGCTATACCGGCAGAAAGTATTTGTACAGCAGACTGTATTATCTTAGGTATTCAGGTTTTACAAACCTCCTTGTAATTAGAGTTTAAAATATTTTGCTTTCCTGAGTGCTTTGATTCAGCAAGTTCTGCTTTGGAAAGGTTCCATTCCTTACTAATATCAATGAGACAACCAGAGCAATAAAATCATAATTGTTTAGTGCTCTTGATGTCATAACTGAAGCAGTGGTTAAGCAGAATGTCAGCTTCCATGCTAAGGGAGAATTTTGAATCTCCTAGAGTAGTCATCCCAACTTTTTTTTCAGGTGTGTTGGTACCACAATTCTTGTCCTATTTTGTAGACAAATTGGGAAAGAATATTAAATAGTTACATCAGCACCAATAGCCCACCTCAATTATTACCTTGCATTATAGATTAAACTATAATATATTTGTCAGTGCTAATACAAGACGAAAGCTATCTTGTTAATCTAGACATTACATACTGATCACATATTATGACTAGCAAGGTCAGGCTTTCATAGCTCCCTATATTTGTGGTGTTGTGTAGACAGCATAATACGAAGTCATCAAATTCCTAGAATGCTGTTGAGAAAAGAAATGGGATATTTTGCTTCTAGTAGATCTATGGCAGGAGAAATGTTATTAGAAATTATTCTGCCCAGTTGTCAACATTTTTTTTAGTGAAGATCACAAAAAAAGTCTCTACTGTTTGAAAAGTAAAGTCTATAAAGTTTATAAAGGAAGTGTAACTTTTATCCACTTTTCTGCCTTGGAAAAACTCTGGCAAATTTCTGGAGAGGTTTAATATGAAAAAGCAGACTAGAAAATTAGCACATTGAAAATCTGTCGCTAAAATCAGAGTAGTTGTAATTCACCATACAAACTCTTGTCTTTTGTCTCCAATGTATAAAAGACTTTGCTCGGGGCTTTTGGTGTGCATTTCAGATTCATCAGCAATAGGCCTGAAGAATTGGCAACAGTGCTTGGATCTATAAAATATAAAACAGCTATTCCAATCATCAATAATCATGTTGAACATCAAAGCTGCATGGATCCTATTGTTCTGAACAGTGGGCAACTCTATTTCCAGGTCAAATCATAATCTAGCACTCTAGTGAAGTGAGGCTTTGATAGAAATATGGCAGAACTGTTTCCTAGGCAAAGTGGGCCAAAACAGTCTTTAAGTCCTAGGAAACAAGATCATGCTCAGAAGTGAAATTTTGCCACAATTCACTGAAGTATAGGGGAGTTATGGCACAGCCATCCTTCTATATCAATCTCCAGAAAGAATAGTTCTGATCTTTCTCTGGAGCTGATTTTCTGATCAGATCTAGTGGGAGACCAGTGAATATGATTCCTTCCAAGTAAAAGTGAGAAATGTAATTTTACCACTTAGAATTAGAATGAATGTCATTTGTCTGGAACAGTTTCCCATAATGGTGGCTCTTGAGATCCTATCAGAATTTGCAGATCAATCCTTTAAAGCAGGGGTCGCCAACCTTTTGGACCTCAGGGACCACCAAACTCATACTTTTAAATCCCGAGGCCCACTAATACTAATTTTTTAAAAAAGATAATATATTTAATATAAAAATTTATTTTTTATATTAAACATAAATTTAATATTAAAAATTAATTAATTTATATATATATATATATATATATATATATATATATATATATATATATATATATAAAATGCTTATTTAATTATAACAAAATCATAAATGCTTAATCATAACAAAATATTTATTGTAACAAAATTATTAAAGTTAGTGCAATTATTACAAAATATTGAAACATTTAAATATTACACATTTTTAGTATGATATTTGTTCCTGCTTGTTTGAAATAAGAAACTGTGGGGCAGAGCGAAGGGAAAGGAAGGGCCCCTTTCATCCTTTGGCTTTGTGGGGATCCAAAGTCCTGGTGTTTTGTGTTTGTTAAGAGTAATGGGTAACTAGTATTTTTTCCCTATACTTTCACACTTATGAAAGTTTGTCAGCAAGCACGAAATACCATTTCCACTCCATTTGCATTCCAGTCATTACAGGACAAACATTTGAATGCACAGTACTATCTAACATTTTCCTGATATAGGTCACTCTCCAGCAGTCAAGCCATGCAAATCCCCCCCCCCAATGGATTTAATTCCCCAGCAGTGTTGGATCACTCCCTCCTCTTTTTCTCTCTCTCTTCCTTCCACCCCCCACACCTGGAGGCAATGGTTGCTGCAGCCATCCGGCAGAAGCACAAGCAGCAGCTGCTGCTTTTCTTCCCGGGTCTTTAATGCCTAGGGCAATTATGAACTAACCAGTTAGTTCCTAATCTGCCTTTCTTTCCCACCGTCAGCAATCCACCCTTCTCCCCTGCCGTTGGTCTTAACTTGAAGTTGGCTTTCTGCTTCTCAGTCAAAGTGTGCTTTGTACTGGCCGAAGGATATGGGGGGGGGCATGTGAGCGGCGCAGCCTTGTTTTCCCGTGAGGCCCAGATTAATTGCTTTTGGGGGCCATTTCTTCTGCGGCCCACCAAAATTTTGTCACGGCCCACTGGTTAACGACCACTGCCTTAGAGAAAGACAAGTGTAATTTTGTATATATCTGCAATTGGATACAACTAGTATTGTATGGTGGGAAGATGATGTCAGGATAGACAGGAACATTCCCTTAAAAGGTAAGCCATATCTACAAAAAAAACCTAACTAAAATAATTTATTCAGGGACGATTACTTTATTTAACTCAGTTAAACTCTTGTTTTTGTAATGCCACATTACCTCACCATTCTGACTTCATTAACAGGCACATATTACTATAATCCAATCTTTTTTTCTGCTGTATAGATTAAATATATACTGTAATTTACATAATTCTATATAGAGGGACTGAATGTTGCCCTCCTATTTAGGTTAGTCTTTCTGCCTCTGGTACTGTAATAAACAATCTGTGCTTCAATGAATTGTGTGCTGTTTTTCTGGGTTAAAATGAACTCGTGGGGAAATTTGTGGAAGGAATTTCTTCTGCAATAGGCAGAATCAAAGTCATACCATAAATAAAAAAACCCTCCATTTTCTATTAGCTTTGTGATCATCAACACATAATATATACAATACAAGAAAATCCTACCTAGCCTTAAGAACTATATTTATTAAAAGTAAATAATGAGCCAACACTCATCTGCACAAAACTCTGCACCAAATTTCATATTATATGGGTTCTTGAACTAGTTAATATTCTTTCTTCCAGATTAGACTCTTAGCTAATGAGGCAAACAGCCACACCTTTCTTCAGAGACTGGTAAGTTCTTCACGGCTCATAAAACAGACCTAGAAGCCATCAAAATCCCATGGTTTGTAAAAGTAATCAAATATGCTATAAAATCTTTTTGTTGTTTTCTTTCTCCATACCTGATCAGACTATTGTTGATTTTCAGTGGTCCAGTTTTAAGATCTAGCCACTTGGCACTCAACCATCTATGTTTACTGATAGAAAGACAATGATGAATAATTTATAAAAATGGCTGCAAACCACCAAAATCGAAAGTATCATTGGTTGAAAGACAAAAGTAAATAACTCAATATAACTGCTATAGCTTATCCTGAAATTATACTAATAGACATAGATAAACATTCTTGAAAAATATATGTAGGGATTTGTGGTAAGACTTAAGCAATGTTTTTTTTAATGCAATGAGTTTGGGGGAAATATTTCATTTGATTAGAGTACATTATGCACATGCAGACTTTTTGGATGACAAACTATGATAAAATAAATCTAAAAACGGGGGAGTTTGTAGAGGATGTTTGCTGCAATCTGGAATTTTCTGTACTGAAAAATATGTTGGGTCATTTTAGTTTGTGCTTCCAGCTTTTGTTTGTCTATCTGTGTGTGGGTTTGTGTTCCAATACACAGTTATAGCAAATTGTTATGCAGTGTATTATTAAAGGCAAAGACTTTGTATTGTGCTAAATAATTTGTTTGACAAGTAATATTTATGCCTTTTTCATTTTAACATAAGAGATATGCTGCAATTATATTTATTTTCTATAGAATAGCTTGCTTTTTTATTTGTTATTTGGAATGAAGTTTGTTTTACAAGTATTTTCTTTCCAGTGCTCTTGAATTCCATTGTGTACGATTTTTGGAGAGTGCTCTAGTTTTTTTTAATTGAGGAAAACATACAAAAATTCACATAGTAGCCTTGGATCCTTTGCTTACTTTATCCGTATTTTGTTTTAAATTTTCCACTGAAGTGTAAACTTTTATTTATTTTATTTAGTTAGTTTAGTTTGTCAAGCATGTATGAGAAAACAAGTACGAACATAACATATAAATATGTAAGTATAAACTGGTATAAGTGTATAAATAACTTGGAGAAATTGTTTGGGTAGCAACTCATTAAGGGCCCTGGGATTAGCCATGATCAGAAAATGCTGCATTTCCTTATCAAAAGATATTGCAAGAAATGTAACTCCCTTTCTAGTTGAACCAGTGTTCAGTTACACAATAGCAACATTTCAGTAGGAGAACAACTCCCTTGACGAAGATGAAGCGGAGAAGGGTTATGCAATTCTGCATATAAATAACTTATTTATTTTCATACAAATTGTATTGAAAATTGGACAGAGGGAAAACTGTGAACGGCTATGAGCATAAATAATAACCCGATGCTGATGCTATTGTTAACTTCTGGAGGAAGAAGGGATGTTACAATAGCATATAGGGTTGGTATTCCTGCCTCAAAGGCCAGACATCACATATTCTGTTCAAACCAAGATACACAAATTAGAATAATTCATCTCGGGCACAGCCATACCAGATATCATTTATATATGGCAGGTACTTCATACTGAGATATTTTCAGCTCTCCTGTCATGCCCCGGGTAGAGACTGAATCTGAGGCAGAGGAGGAACAGCCGACCGGGAGTGGAAGTGTGGCTCTGGAGGTTGTGGAGGAGGCTGGGGAAGGGCAGAGGCCGGCTGAGCAGTCAGAGGAGGACCCAGGCCCATCCCCTCTCCATCCTAGGGCATGCAGGGAGGAGAGGATAAGGGAGAGACGTGGTCTACTTGGCAGGAGAGGGCCTTGATCCTCTTCATGGGCTGCAGCTGTGACAACTGAATAAGAGGTCGGACATGCGTATGGGTGAATGCTGGAAACAAAGTGTGGAAATATCTCTAATTTATGGTTCCTCTCTGAGTTTGGTGTCCTTCCCAGTGTGTGTTATCTGTGGACGTCCTCCAGCCCTTATCTTACCTGGTTTGTGTTGTTTTTTTCCTTCTTTTTGTAACTGTTTGTGTGGGAGTTTTTTATCTTCTGTCAAGAATATTTGGAGCTTGGAAGCAAAGTGAATAAATAAAAGGGGCTTCACCAGTTTTCTGTGTTTGTTTCGTATCCCACCCTGGATCATCACATCTCCAAATATGTGAACCAAAGATATGCAAAGTAATAAAGGAAAATATTTGCAGCTCAGGATTGAAATGGTGCTCTCTGAGCTTGCTTGTTTTCTTGCAGACATTTCATTACCTAGTTAGGGTAATGAAATGTCTGCAAGAAAACAAGCAAGCTCAGAGAGCACTAAGGACCCCACATATGCAAACTAATATTGCTTTCATTATAAGGCTACTGTAACATTTACATTGCAACTGTGGATGTGCTTCCCCCATCTTCATGAGACTAAGAAGGGTAATGTCTGAAACACTTTGATGAATTACATTTCTGCCCTGAACAAAGATTTCTTTTATCTGACTATTGTCTCAGTTGCAGTTGTACCTCCACTCTTTTTTAAAGATTATTCCTTCTATCCAGTACAAATATATAGAGGCCTGTACTAGCAGTACATGACAATCTATACAATATTAAGGTAGAGTTAGGATTAGGATTAGGAACTCCATCAGACAGACAAGAATTATAGTTTATGTAGAATTTATGTAGAAACACTGAAGTTGTTAAGTTAGTTACACAGTTGTTAAGCGAATCTGGCTTCCCCATTGATTTTCTCAGCAAGTTACAAAAGGGGATCACATAACCCTGCAGCCATCATATATATGAGTCAGTTGCCCAGTGTCTGACTTTTGATTATGTGACCATGGGGATTCTACAATGGTCATAAGTGTGAAAATGGTCGTAAGTTACTTTTTCAGTGCTGTTGTAACTTTGAATGGGCATTAAGTGAACTGTAAATTGAGGAGTCTGTACAGATTCTCAGTCATCCAGGTCATGGTTGTCCCAAAGGTGCTTTTTTCAGAAGGCAACTAGACTTTCTTGTTTTTTCTTTGAAGACGTTTCACTTCTCATCCAAGAAGCATCTTCAGCTCTGACAGAATGGTGGGGAATGGAAGGATTTATATTCCTTGCAGACAGCTGCTCATTTGCATCCTTTCAGAGGGTCATTGAAGCACCTGAAGGTTTATCTGTGTCCTCAGGGTCACCTGAGTAGTGCTTCTGGTTCCTGTAATCTGCCATTTTTTTCCTCTGGAAATCCATTCCTATTCCCACACCATTCCAAGGGTGTTCATCCCAAATTGTAAGTTGAGGACTATCTGTAGTAGCAACAGAATGCTGTAGAAACATTCTGCAGTAGGCACACTGCATTCACTGAAATGTTACTGACTTAATTCCCAATTTCTGGATCGATCTCATTGTATTACTCTAAGCTGGGTGTCAGCAACCGGTGGCTCTGGAGCAGCATGCAGGTCTTTGGGCCCTCTGCTATGGCTCCCTGCTGGGTGATCCCACCTCTGGATGGCCATGCCCCTCGCCCTCCCCTCCCAGTTACTCCTCACCTGGTCTGAGAAGGTAAAACACAAAAACAGAAATGAGAGAGAGAGAGAGAGAGAGAGAGAGAGAGAGCCATTTCCCACAGAAAACATCAGGAGCCACAACCTGGGTAGGCGTTGGGGTGTCATGTGACTGGGTACAAGTGACATTGAGTTGGCCATGCCCACCCAGGTTTTGAGGCTGCTGGTGTTTTCTTTTCTGTGGGAAATGGGTCCAAATGGTTCTTCGAGTGTTTCAGGTTGAAGACCTCTGCTCTAAGCAGTCTTAGATAGGAAGTACTACCTACTTGGTTTCAGACCTTGCTGCATTTAGATCATCCAACAAAGTAGAAAGATCTACATCTTAAGTGCATGTAAGTACATTGCCTGCTACATTGCTTATTAATTTCAAGTCCCATCTCATATGTAAAGGGGCGAAGGAAGGCAGTTAGTATTTCATGCAGAAACTGAAAAATACCAATTAAGGCTAAAACCTGCTCAGCCATGAAGATAAATCTGTGTGAGAGCAGAATATTTTCTAAAAAGAAAAGAGAGGCCTTGTATTTCATAAAAATCAAAAATTTCAACCTCCAGACCAAATCTTTCAATAGGCCTGCTAATGCAGAGCTGCCTTTTAATGCTAGGAGGCTAGCTACCATTGTAAATTGATTATGAATAGATGCTTGTAAACAGGCGTTGGAAGGTCTATTGACTCTTGGGTATATTATTCAATTACCATTTACTGAGATTGAAGAAAACCTGGGTTATGTAGAACTGAAAATAGCATGACTTAATATTGTTGCCTTTGTATTATGACTACAGTACAAGATCTGGGTAACAAAACTATAGATAATTATTAAGGATAACAAGCAGTGGTGAACAAATCTTTACCTTCAACTTACTGTATGTGCACCCTGTTAATGTTAAAAATAAAGGTAGGATAGGATGCCATTTTTTCAGAACCTTATTGATTGGGCTGGTAGGACCTGGCTCTTATTCTAAGCTGGTCTGTGCTCTAAGCATGGCACTGGAATTAATTTACATTATCTCTTACAAGCATGAGAAGAACAAGTCAGCATCAGAAGTAGAAGCAGATTGGTCTTGAATACATTGACTTAGGGTTTCGGAACTATTCAGGAGGAACAGAGATACCAATCGTTAACATGGGAGACAGAGGAGATTAGGCAGCAGCTAGCATAAATGTCTTTTGAATTCCACTCAAGAGTCATCTGAAGCCCCTGCGGTGTATGATGCTAAGTACATTGTTGAGCCTCAGGTCATATTGTCACACTCCCCGTGTAGAAGCAATGGCAGCAGCAGAATGCTTTGAGTTCCCTTTCAGTTCGAAAGCAAAGAGAAGCTCAGCTGGATCAGGTCAAAGATTTATTTAATCCAACATCCTGCTTGCCTCAAGTATCTCCAGGAAACTTCTCATAAGACATAAAGATTGCTAGTGTTCCTTTTCTGCTAGAACTCTTCAGCAAATGGTATTCACTAACCTATTGCCCCAAACAGAGGTGGCCTATGGATGTTAGTAACTTATTGTTGCAATGTGCAGTGGCCCTGTGCAAAATATTAACCAGTCATTTCTTGTTTTATGATATTTCTTTCCCTTACTTTCCCCTTATTACTTTTCTGTTCCCTTAGAATCCATATTTTGTGGCCACTGAGAATGCTCAGTACTTAATAGATGGTTTGTGATTGAGCAGTAAACAGGAAATTGCTTTTTAAGATCTTGCAGTTAAGTGCAATGACCAAGCCACCTTTTAATTCTATTTTTTTATGAAATGGGGCAACTTGCCACTGCCAATTCACTGTGGCCATCTCACCATGGACAAATCATTGTGGGACAATTCAATTTAATTATTTAAAATAATTTAATGATTATTTTATTTTTTATCATTCATATTTGGCACCCTTTCTTTAATGATTCTATTCTACCATTTCTTCAATATTAGTGTAACTCTTGTCCTGCAGCAGAGTTGGCCATCGTGAGTTGTCCTGTGGTGAGTTGGCTATGGCAAGTTGACCATTGCAAATTGGCTGTGGCGAATTGGCCGCAGCAAGCTGTTCGTAGACCCATTTTTTACCAAGTTGGTACAAAGATAGCAATTAACATGGAGTACCGGTATTTGCTCTGGTTAAGCAACCAATGTGTGTATGTGGGACAGCAGATATATATTTATATCTTATCCAACTGAGAATTATATAGGTAGTCCTCAATTTACAATCCTTTGTTTAACAAAAGTTTAGAAGTACAACAGCTATGTATTCACACTTGTGACCATCTCTCTCTCTCTCTCTCTCTCTCTCACACACACACACACACAAACAAACAAAAAAGCTACCAATATGTTCATATGCAGAAAAAAAATCTTTAGGTTCCATTATTGGTTTTAAATTTGCTAAACAAAAACTAGAACAATAAGAATAAAAGGGCTGTTATAGGTAATACCTGCAAACAGCTCCTTTTAATCTCATTAACTTTGATCTAAATCAGGTTTATTAATGGTATGTAGCCATAGGTGATTTTTAGAGATATATACGTTAAAAGATGCAAGGGAAACAAGGTAGGCTGTGCAGAATTGTAAAATTGTTCAAAAGGAATAGTTCATGAAGCATATCAGCAGGATCAAGCTATCTTTCTCCAAATATTAAAGGGGTCTTGTCTGAGATAGTAAAGTATTCCACTGAATATGGCTGTTTAGTGTTTCAGGACAAATGCTTTGCTAACACTAATATATGCTGCAAAATGTTTCTTTGTAATACTTTGCACAGTCCTAATTCAGAGTTTTGATTCTATTTAGGAGGGGATCCTGCTTACAATCAATTGCAATTGCTTTCAAGCAGGTGACCGTAATGTTAAGGCTACCATAGCAAAAGAAATACACATTGGTTAGGTTCACATCACATACTTTGCCCAAACAAATGAACAATATACTGGCTGGACTCAATGGTTTAATTCACATAATATTCAGGAACCACCTGATGCCATTTTGGCCTACTCTAGTATGTTGTACAAACCCAACAAATGAGAGATCGGAACAAAAAAAGAATATGGCAACAAAATTTCTACATTAACCCCATCAGAATCTTGATATGTTTCTATGTCTTCAGGATTTTGCCCATTTAATTAAAAAAAACAACAATGAAGCAGATCTTCAATTTGGATTTGACATATGCAGTAGGATTGGATGACATTAATATCAGAAGCAGAAAAGTCCTCTTAAATCAAGAAGAAAGCCATTTTTAGGAATTCCAGAAGTTTTTTTTTTTTATTATTTACCAAAGTCACATGGAAGCTCTATCTAGGCCAATGATGGCTAACCTTTTCGGCACCAAGTGCCTAAAGCAGCACATCCCCAAAATGCAACCCGTGCATGCGTCCTGTTCCCTGTGCATGTGCATGTGCCCCCATGCATGTGTGCAAGATGCCCGAGATGTGTGCCCCGCCGCCCGAGACCCAAAGACCAGCTGGCTGGCAGGAGGCACATGTGTGCATGCATGGCGGAGCTGAGCTGGGGTGATGGCTCGCATGCCCAAAGAGAGGGCTCTGCATGCCACCTCTGGCATGCATGCCATAGGTTCACCATCATGGATCTAGGTGATATATCTTCAGAAAGTATAAATAAAAAAGAGAGGAAAGTCATATGTGAATCCCCTGTTAATGCAACATGGAATGGTCCATGCCATGTAGTAATGTAGATTATTGGGCTCTATAACTGCCAACAAATGCTGCTTTTTTAAAAAAAAGTTTCTTATGTGCAGTCTTTGGCTCCAGCATAGTCTCTGTTGCTGTACATGTGCAATTCTATAAAGCTATTGTTCTGCTTATTAATATTTGGGTAGCATGAAGCAGACAGATCAACTCCACAAAGCATCCATACAAAAGTCTTTTTATTGGTTCATCAGGCATCCTGTCAACTCACATTTATGACAAGGTTCTTCTTAATGTCCAATCCTTTGCGTATCTGAATTGTGGTGTAGAAAGATATTAAACTCTCATCCCCATGATGATGACCATGATGATGATTGAAGTGACTGAATGGTATAGTATTCAGGCTAGAGTGAGAGAGCCTCCCCCAACCCAACAAGGGTCAATTTAGCGACCAATCAGGATTACAGATGTGACCACATGACATGGACTACATTTCCCAGGATACCTTAACTACATTTACCATGATGCATTCCCTTAAGGGGACAGGTCTCAAATCCTAACTAACTATCCCAAATCCCATTAACTCTAAACTGGCCGGACAGCACAGCTATGAGTTTTAGTAAAATCAGGAACATCCGCTTCTTCCCTTCCTACAGCTTCTCATAAACTCACACTGTGTGTTGAAAATACACATGAAAAGCTTAAATACACAATTCCCCCCATGACAGTATTTTTTGAATATCAAAGATATGTGGACACTGCTGTATTGATTTTTCTTCCTCTGGAAAAGAAACAATATCTGTAATCATCTTGCTGTGCTTTTTCAAAAGATTATACCAAATTTTCCTTTCAGTAACCAAGTACATCATTACAGTGGCTTATTTGAAACTCCAGTATTAATACTGCATGGCAATTATCCTTTGTTCTCTGATAGTCAAAGCAAATCAAACTTCAGTCTGCACAATAATATGACATCCCAACTCCTGGACTTTGCTGCCAACTCTTTTTGTCATGCAAAGATGGCAGCTTGATGTCTAATCTTTCAAGGTTAAGCCTTAGAAATTATGTTTACTCAATTCCTCTTTCAATGGGTCATAGAGGCACCAAGACAGAACTTCATGTTTCCATGCCCACTGGCTAAGCTGCTGGCAGCTTTTTGCAAACTGTTTTTTCCATGCCAGTTCATGATTATGGGACATTTCTAAAGGGATTCTGCAGCGCAACACTAATTTTGCCAAACCAGATTGCCTGAAATTTCAGCGTACAATGTAGCATGTGTTTGAATGAACGTCTGGTAACATCTAGCTTGTATAAATGGGACTTTTCACTAAGCCGTGTGCTCATTGTATGTGCCATAAATCATGAATTTACTGGATGAGTTTAAGGATTTTCTGCCATTGGTTCAATGTCTGTCATCCCTCCAGTTTTGTTACAGACATGGAAAACAGTTTTACTTTTTGAATGGGTTCATGTGCAATGAGTTCATGTAAATCAACTCAATTTTTGGACAATCCAACCTATGGGTAAAACTTTCTGACATTTTCCTACTACACTAATTTTCTGTTCGTAGGAAAATTGCAATTCGGCATTCAAAATGAGCTCAACTGAATCCAGTGCATTTTTAAATTGTTATTGTATATAAGATTATGATCTATAAATTATATAGCTATTCAGGTAAGTTCTTTCTTTGAATTAGATATTATATTTTGGTCTCCAGTTGGATACTTATATGTAAGGTTATACTCAGAGAAGCAATTTCTTTATACTCTTGTCTCAATTTATTCACAATCTTGTCTTTCTATTTTATGTGTGGCAAGTTTCAAACTGTAAAGCTATGTTTTTAAAAGAATGAATAATGTATGGGAAAAGTCTTATTGGGTAATGGTTAGGTTTTTTTATCCTTGCTATGCAGCTGTAAATTTCATATGGAAGAAAATCAGTTGAAATTAGTTTTTCTGATGCCAGCCATTGCAGTTCTTGCAAGTGTGATACATTTTCTGATCTCAGAGCTGCAGTCACCACTTAGGTCAATTTTAGAGCCCAGGAAGATATCTTCCTTTACTGTTTTGATGGTCTCATTGTCGATCTGAATTCTGATCTGTGTGTTCCCTGCAGTTGTCATTAATTTGTTTTCTTGATGTTAAGATGCAGTTCAATTTTTTTCACTTTTATCTTTGACTCTTAGGATTAGGCACTCAAGACCCTCCTTGCCTTCCGTGAGCAAACAACACCTGCATATCGGAGGTTATTGATATTCTACCACCAATTTTAACCCCAATGGCTCACTTGAAAAGTCAATCATGCTGGGAATGATCAGTGGAAAAGAGAAGGGGCTGCCCTAGTGCCTGCTGGTTGGACACTATAAAGCAGCACCTCCCAACTTTTTGGGCATCAGGGACTGGTTCCCTGGAGGGAGGTTTTTCTGTGGTCCAGAGAGGCTGTGGTTTCACATGCTGCCTGCATCCCATTTTCATTTGTTTGCCAGATTCTGTCATGCCGTGGACTAGGACTGTTCCATGGACTAGGAGGTGGGGACCCCTGCTATAAAGGATGAGATAGGGATGACTATGGCAGATCTGAAGGAGGTGGTGTGAGACAGCGTGGCATGGAGGGTGCTGATCCATAGAGTGGCTGAGGGTTCGATATGACTAAATGGCTGATGATGATGACAAGGGAATATTTCAACTACAACAATCAGAGTTGTAGATGGAGAAAAAAAAACCTACAAGCCATACTTGGGTGATGCCTGCGTTGGAGGGATGGGAAAGCTCTAGCACCTAGTCCCAAAGGTGCTTTTTCAGGAGGCAACTGGACTTTCTTGTTTTTTCTTTTGAAGACTTTTTGCAAATCCCCAAAAACAAAAACAAGGAAGTCCAGCTGCCTCCTGAAAAAGCACCTTTGGGACAACCATGACCTGGATGACTGAGCATCTTTACAGACCTCTAGAACCTAGAGCACCTGCCACCCTTTTGTCAATAGCTCTGGGTTTTTGCCTGCTCCTAATTGATGAAAGTTGATGGTATGGTTTTTTCTCATTTTGAAGCCAAAACCAAATGAAAAGATCATCTCACCTACCAAAGCCCTCAGACTCCTCCTGGATGTTAAGAGCGGCCCTTAGTCATTGGAAAATTGCTAGCCCTGCTGGATTGGATTGGAAACCAATAATACAGTACAAAGTGCACGAATAATTCTGTGTTGAAATCCCTCATGTCATTTTAATCCTTAGATAATGTGTTCATTGTTTCTCTGACTGGAATATTGTAGACCTAGTAGTAAACTTATGCCAATTTCAGTGAGGAAGCATATGCGAAATAAAATATTAATGGTATTATTTGTGTCATATTGATTTTCAGTATGCACTTGCCTTATTTGTCCCAGGCTGAAATTGAATGATTTTCCATTTCCATTTTTTATTCATTCCTCAGTTTAAACACCGATATTTAAATGGAAATCTTGTCTCAATAGTGGCAAGCCTGTTTGCTAGCTCTGGCACTGAGTTACTTTTAGTTCTTTTTTTCTGATAAAATGAAGCTATCTATATTAGGCTTTGCATAATAAAGAGATTCATTTAACTTCAATAAATATACTTATGAGCAAGTGCTTAAGAATGAAATCAATTTCTATTAAAACTAAACTAATAGTTTCAAAACATATGCCGATAGGTTATTCTTTTAAAGCAAATGTATATTATTACTAACACCTGGAAAATGGAAAACGGCACTTACGTTAATCAGTTTCACTGATTACAAGTTGCTGAAGAATAAGAATTAAAATAATGAGTCACTCCCAAAATTATCAGGCACCATTAATGCTTTAAATTATTTAAGGATGCAGATTGTTCTGCTAATGTTTCCACTTACTAAATTAATTGCAAAAACTAAGGTACAGAACGATTAATAATTAAGATGTATGGATAAAAACAGAAATTTTTTGATGCTCCAGCTTGGTGTTAATGAAGAAACAGCAGGTTTTAAAACTGCACTAGCACCTTCTAAGGCAGGAAGAAAGAAAAAAAACCTCTATCTTTTATCTTTTTTCAGAGGTGGGCTGCTACAGGTTCGCCTGTGTTAGATTTGCATGAAGAGTCAGATGCGGAGTGCTTCAGTGAAGAGTTTATTAGTGACTACAGCTCATAACAGACCTGATTTGGCTGGGCTGTGGCTGCTACTTATAGCCAGCAGTCGCAGTTGCCAGCCAATCAGAGTGCAGGGTTTTCCCGCACTTTTTAAACCAATCATTTCTGACATTTTACAAGAACAGTTCAAACTTAACCAATGACATTCAAACCTGCATACATAACACCCTCCCCACTAGGTTCAGTCCATACTCAAACCCCAACCTATCTAATGTATTCTTTTAAATAGGTGGGGCTCTTACGTGTATTGAGACCTTCGTGGTTCAGAAGTTTTAACGTTCTCACCCAGTGAGAGAGGAAATGTGTCTGTTGACATTTCCTAGTTGGACTTCCTGTGAAAGAAGACCCTGTTTGATTGTTAGAATCTGGTCTCTCCTCCCAACCCATCTCCAGCCCAATGTCAGCACCCAAGTCAGGTAGTGATGTGCAATCTTCCACTTGTAAGGATGGATTTTGGCATTGTGACAGGTTTTGGGATGGTTCCTGTCGTAATGGCTCGTTACACATGGGGTTGATTCTTGTTTGCTGATTATCCTCATGTTCCTCCCCTCCCACTAGAAAAGGCATTAGGTATGGGAACTAGAGAGGAACAATTGCGATGTTCCTGAGGTAACCTGGATCTAAGCTGATCAATGTGCCTGCTCCAGAGGACTCCATCCTCTGTTTGTACCCTGTAAGAACGAGGGCCTGTGATTTGAGTTATTTCAGCAGGAATCCATGAAGGTTCACCCATAAGGTTCTTAGCATAAACAGAATCACCCACACTGAACGTGCGAACTTTGCTAGTGGAATCAAGTGGTGCTGGGTGCGTAAGTGGGATGAAGGCGTCAAGGGGAGACCTAAGTTTCCTACCCATCAACAACTCTGCTGGGGATAAGTTAGTTGATGGGTTAGAAGTGATGTGCTGAACACTAAGAAGTTTTTCAACTTTCTCAGTGATGTCCCCAGGACCCAATTGCTGAAGCTTTTCCTTGGTAAAACGTACCATTCGTTCAGCCGGTCATTAGTCAAGGGTGCCCAGGGGCTGTCAGGGCATGTCTGATACCCAGTTGTGCTAGATAGGAAAGGTTGGATGTAAATTGAGGGCCATTGTCAGAGACAAGAACATCAGGTAACCCGTGGGTTACAAAAGCTTTTAAGCTGCTTGATAACAGCATCAGTTGTGGTGGATGCCATAGGGATTACCTCTAGCCATTTGGAATATGCATCTACTATAATAAGGAAGGTGTGCCCTCTGGTAGGGCCAGCGAAATCAATGTGAATCCTAGACTATGGGCCCCTAGGACATTCCCATTCCTGTTTGGGGGCGAGAGGTGGGGCAGGCCTGACTACCTGACAGTTGGGACAAGATGCAACCCAGTTTTCAACCATTTTGTCAATACCTGGCCACCATACATAACTCCTGGCCAATCCCTTCATCCTTACAATACCAGGATGACCCTCATGTAACATTTCCAAAACCTCTCTTTGCAGTTTTGCAGGAATAACCACCCTGTTACCCCACAAAATACATCCTCTTAATACAGATAATTCAGTTTGCCTGGACTTAAAAGGTTGGGCAAGGTGAGGTAGATCTTGAAGAGGCCAACCTTTCTTAATCCAGCCTATAATAGGAGCCAATAAAGTGTCTTTGGCAGTCTCTCTGGCAATTTCAGCAGCGTGTACTGGAAGCTTGGCAACAGTTTCTAGGAAAAAGGTGTGTGCCTCAGGTTCAAAGTCCTCCTTGTGACAAGGAAGTGGGCAACGACTCAAGGCATCAGCATGTCCAATGTCCTTGCCAGGCTTGTGGATAAGTTTGTATGAATAAGCAGCAAGAAATTCAGTCCACCTCAGCATTCTTGGTGACAGGATAGTGGGTGTAGGTTTGTCTCCTGCCACAATGCCTAACAAAGGTTTGTGATCTGTGACAATGGTAAATGTTCTCCCATATAAATACTCATGAAATTTCTTGATAGCTGCAACAATTGCCAATGCTTCCTTGTCCAATTGGCTGTAATTCCTCTCTGCTTTGGTCAAGGTGTGAGTAAAATGCAATAGGGGCTTCCCTCCCGCTGGGAAGCCTGTGGCTCAAACCCCCACTCCAAAGGGGATGCATCACAAGTCAGTACAACAGGTAAATTCTCAGAGAACTGTATGAGTACAGCATCAGATGTGATTAGTCTTTTAATACTGTTAAATGCTGATTGTTCCTTCCTGCCCCAGACCCAAACAGACTTTTTGTCAAGTAATCTGTGTAATGGTTCTGCAATGGTTGCCTTCTGAGGTAGGAACATGTGATAAAAGTTAATAAGTCCAAGGAAGGCTTGCAAATCTGTTTTGCATTTTGGTCTAGGGGCTTCTTTGATTGCTTGAACCTTGGCATCTGTAGGGTGGATGCCATGCTTGTCAATCATATAGCCCAAGAACTCAACCTTGTCAGTTCTAAGAGTGCATTTTTCTTCCTTGACTTTTAACCCACTTTCTTGAATCTGGTAAGGACTTCTCTGAGTCTCTCTTGTAATTGAGTGTCATTTTCAGCAGAGATTAACACATCATCAAAGTAAGGCACTACCCCTGGCAGTCCTTGGAGCATCCTTTCCATAAGGCTTTGAAGATGCCTGGTGCCACGCTTACTCCAAACTGTAACCTTTTACATTTGAAAGCACCTCTATG
This sequence comes from Naja naja, assembly GCA_009733165.1. NCBI lineage: Eukaryota > Metazoa > Chordata > Lepidosauria > Squamata > Elapidae > Naja > Naja naja. The sequence continues at coordinate 103,043,381 of CM019149.1, read as the reverse complement.
AGTCACAATGGTTTGGGCCTCTGCAGTGGCATCATCAACTGTTAGTTGTTGATATGCCTGGGCCAGATCCAATTTGGCAAAGACTGTACCCCTGCCAAGTGAATGTAATAAATGATGCACCACTGGAACTGGATATGCTCTGCTGAAGCGCATGGTTCAATGTCCCCTTATAGTCTCCACAGATTCTTACTGACCCATCAGTCTTGACTGGTGTGACTATGGGTGTCTCCTCATCTGGAGTGGTCAGTGGGCTCTAAAACTCCTTGAGCTATTAGTTTATCTAATTGTGCATCAATTTTTCCTTTAAGGCAAATGGGACCCTTCTGGGCTTTAAACGAATTGGGGGCACCTTGGGATCTAGGTTGAAAGTGATAGGGGTCCCCATATACTTGCCCAATCCATCGCTGAAGACCTCTGGCCTTCAATCCCATTCATCACTGATTGATGCCACCTCTGGATTGAACCACTCAAGTCAAGACTTCAAAGGAACTTCCATTGAATTCTCTTGTTCCAACTACTGGAATCTTGTTCCTTGGTAGTCTTTAAGAGTCAGTGCTTGCTTCTGGAAATGCTTCTTCTGAATGTTGGGAAGTAGCCTGTGAATAGTGTCCCATGACACCATAGATAAATAGGAGCCTGAGTCCACTTCCATTTGGCAAGGCCTTCCTTCAATGAGTACCTTCACATGTACTTTTCTGCTTCTTAAGGGTGAAGAATGACCAATAGTGACTGTTTGATGAGTTTCATTCTTCCCATTTGCTTCTGTGTTGCCCCATTTTCTCACTGAAGTTGTTATGCTTGAATTGTTTTTCAGGAAACTTCTTTCTGCTTGGTGGAGTTCTGGATGATTTGCAGACTCTTGCTAGGTGACCTCTTTTTTCACAACGGAGGCAGATGGTATCAGAAAACTTGCATTCAGTGCGGGGTGCCCCCCACAACCTCTGCAATAAAAGTCTTGCCTCTTTCTTCCAAGGTCTTTCCGTTTCTTCTCCATTCTGAGTCTATAAATTCCTTCCTCCACCTCACTACAGTCTGAATCAGAATCTATTTGCTTGCAATGGGTTGTTGTGGATTTTTCCACATCAGGATGGCTTATGCCTTGTTAATTTTCTCATGGCTGCTGCTGAGGACTTGGTAGCTTCCACTGAAGAAGCTTCTTCTATGGCCTCCTTAAGCGTGATCTTAGGTTTCATTAATAATTTGCTCTGTAAAACCTTGTCTTTTAGGCCTAGAACAAATCGATCGCGATGGCCTCTTCTAAATTGATAAATTGCATGCACCCCAATGTCCCTTAAACTTGCCATGAAGTCATTAATGTTTTCGCTTTCCCCTTGATCCCGACGGTAGAATTCGTGTCTCTTAATGAGGCACGATACTTGTGGCGATAATGGGCTCTTAATAACTTTTCTAAGTCGGCCAGTCCATTACCTTCACGTCTGCAGCTCCCGCCAATGCCTTCGCCATCTTGAAAACTGCCGGACCGCAGTGGGTGAGAAAGACCGCCCTCTTCTGCTCAGAAATGTCAGCGAGATCGTTTCCCTCCAAATACATTTGGAAACGATCCGCATACAAGTCCCAGTCTTCTGCCATCAGATCGAACGGGGCTGGGGGTGTTCAGCAGCCATCTCTCTCAGCTTGTTCTCTGCATTTCTTCGGAAGGATCCCACCTTCGTCGCCAGTGTTAGATTTGCATGAAGAGTCAGACGCGGAGTGCTTCAATGAAGAGTTTATTAGTGACTACAGCTCATAACAGACCCGATTTGGGTGGGCTGCGGCTGCTACTTATAGCCAGCAGCCACAGTTGCCAGCCAATCAGAGTGCAGGGTTTTCCCGCATTTTTTTAAACCAATCATTTCTGACATTTTACAAGAACAGTTCAAACTTAACCAATGACATTCAAACCTGCATACATAACAGCCTGGGTTTGGGCAAACCCATAGCTAATGTTATGGCCGGTTTGGTGAACCGGCATATCCCATCCCTGGCTGGCCCCTCCCCCCTGCCCTACCACTTCCAGGAGTCTCCACGCAGCCCATTTTGGATGCAAGGTAAGTGCAGGGCTTGTGCAGAGGCTTGGGGAGGGGGGGAAAACGGGCCTTCCGGAGGCTCTGGAAGGCTGGAAAGGCCCGTTTCCAGCCTCCAGAAGGCCTTCAGAGCCCAGGGGAGGCTGTTTTTGCCCTCCCAGAGGTTCAAGAAAAGTCTCCAGAGCCTAGGGAAGGCAAAAACACCCCCCCATTGTGCAGGAGGCCGACTAGGCCACGCCCACCATGGCCATGCCCACCCAGCAACCGGGCAGAGGACCATTGCTGAAATTTTTGAAGCCCACCCCAGTAAACTCCGTGTTCTCTGAGGTAAGACAATTCAGAAGGATGCTTAAAAGAGTCCTATTCTCTTACAACCAAAGGATAATACTGTGAAAACAGAGAAAGATTGGGAAGGACAACATTTAGAGAAAAGTATTTCTCTCTTCTCCACTCCCTTTTCAGCCATCTTCATTGAATATTTCCTGAGGAGTATTTCTGGGCATTATGAGATATAGTGTAAAAGCAAATACAGTTAATATTTATAAAATGAGTTGTATTTTAAGATCTAGTCTTACATATAATTAACAGCAAGAAAAATCCCCTTTCTTGTGTAATCTAAAGGCATAAAAAGCTATCATGACAATTAAAGCAGGTAATTGCAATGCTTTTGTGTATCTTTGTCTTCAAGAGGCAAACTGAGGGAATCCTGAGAAATATATTAGTACAATTATATTATTTAAATGTAACACAATCTAGAACTTTGCTAGAACTGGAATAAGGATGATTTCAGCAATGTCCTATGATCATGTTACACTTCATAGAACTTTAGTGCTAACTAAACTGAACACATAACACATAATTCTTTTTTCAATCATTTATTCTAGCTCCAGCACCTATTTTTCTGAAGGTTTACAACTGTGTTTCTTATGGACATTTCTGTGATATAAAAATGTGATAATGCTACCTCCAACCTGGAAAATCCTCAGAAGGAGATTTAGTTATTGATTTTCAATTATAGGCAGAATAAACAAACAGAGATCCAAATTTCCTAAACCAAAGTTTGGTTTGCCTGGTTTGGGATATCATGAGTGCATGATATTTACAGGTAGTCCTCAACTTACAAAAAAGTGACTTGTGATCTTTTTCACACTTATGACTGTTGCAGCATCCCCAGGTCACATGATTCACGTTCAAATGCTTGACAACTAACTCACCTTTATGATAGCTGCAGTGTCCCTAGGTCTTGTGATCCCTTTTTGCAACCTCCTGACAAGCAAAGTGAATGAGGAAACCAGATTCACTTAACAACCGTGTTACTAATATAACAACTGAAATGATTCACTTAACAAATGGGTTAAGAAAAGTCGTAAAATGGGACCAAACTCACTTAACAAATTTCTCACTTAGCAACAGAAATGTTGGGCTCACTTCTTGTTGCAAGTCGAGTACTATCTGAGGTTCAGTCCCAGTACTTGGAGGCTATGGAAGTTTGGATGAGGAGGAACTGGCTCTAACTCAATTCTACTATGAGTAATGTCGGTAGGTGTTTAGGTCACTCAGATTTGGAGATGTTCCATATTTGACCTTGGATGGGGTAGGACTTTAGCAATTACTTTGGTCAGCATATAGCAAAGGCATCTTTCATTTCCTAGTCTGAGAGCAGCTAGACACATTTAGACATAGGCTGGATTTTGATTCGGAAGCCTCTTGAATATTTTTTTATGGAAGAATTGTACTTAAAAATTGGGAGTGGGATGTTCTCTTGAGAGAATGGACAAGTTCTGAAATAGGAGGTTTAAATTAAGTGCTTTTATAATTATTATTTTAAGGAATTTCAGCAACTCTTAGATCTGCCATTATGCCACTTCAGCTCACCTCTGCTTTTATTTCAGCCTGCCATAAAATATGGGGGAAGGGACAATACAGGGAGGAGGGATTACATGAACTAGAAGTGCCAACCAGAGCCACTAGTTGAATGGTCCAAGGCAGGGGTGGGATTCAAATTTTTTAATAACCAGTTCTGTGGGTGTGGCTTAGTTGGTGGGCGTGGCTTGGTGGTCATGTTATTGGTTAGGCGTGGCCAACTCAATATCACTCACATCGAGGCACGCATCTCCTCGCCTGGCCTCTCATGATTGTGGGGATGCTGCAACAGTCATAAGGTCATAAGTCACTTTTTTCAGTGCCATTGTAACTTTGAATGGTCACTCCACACAAGCAAAGGAGGGGAAAAAAACTCCAGAGACGTTCCTGAGACAGGAAGTCTAGTCCTGCCAAGAATGTAATAAGAGTTAATGGAGAGGCAGTTTTTGTAAGCAACAACACCAGAATGTTTCCTTCCTGCCTTCCTTACAGGATTAGGCCAGTAATTTCTTCTAACAACCGGTTCTCCAAACTGCTTAGAATGTTAACAACTGGTTCTAGTGAATAGGTGCGAACTGGTAGAATCCCACCCCCGGTGCAAGGACACAGGCATGGGAACAAAATGCAAACACTGTCAAAGAGGTGGCAAACCTCAGAATTGTTACCAAAACAACTAATTTCAACTTTATTGGAAACTAGTAAAATGACTAGGGGGAAAGGTCTGGGAGAGGAGAAAAGTAGCAGCTTTATGCAGGAATCCTCAGATTCAGCTTTTCCTATGCTGTAACCACTTGGCTTAAATAAATGTATGGAGTTTCTTTCCTAAATGCTTAAGTTGGATAGGCCTGGCAGCAACCTTTTGCCTAATACAGTGGCAATTCAATCAAATCAAACATGTTTTGATACTTCAGTATGGACCTAATCCTTTAGATGCCTCAGAAATATGAGATGCTTTCATTTTTTTATTGAGTCTACTTTGGAAATCAAATTGATTTCATACCTATGTCAGAACTGAAAAATATCTTTAAGGTTGAAATTTGTGATATTTATGATTTATGAAGAAAGTCAGTTGGGTTTCTAGCAACAGGCTAGAAACCAGAGGACCATGAAGCCTTAGGTACAAAACCAGGTGGGTGACCTTAGGCTAATTACTTTCTCTCATCCCTAGAAAGGAGGCAATGGCAAACCGCTTTCAAATAACCTTGTCATAAAACTGTAGGGACTGTCCAGGCAGTCTCCAAGAATCAGACATGAAAAAAAATGTTAAAATGTCTGAAAAAAATGCATAATTGCTGCTAAGATAGCTCAGTCAAAAAAGTGATAGCATGAGCCATAACAGTGTCTAAAGAATGGAAAGATTTCATGTTTTTAATGCTCAGTGCTGTGATCAGAGAGTAGGGAATAGCATTAGAGGATTTGATAGTTTATTAAATGTGTGATATTCTTTTTTTGGCTCAGGGTATCAAATCCTAGCTGGTAGTATAATTCTGCTTTAGGCTGTAAAAACAAGAGGCTGCCTGTAAATTTTTTAAAGCTCAAGAAATCTTCAAAGCTGAAAGTTGCAGTAGTTTATAAATCACTTTCACAACTTTCCTCCAAGGAAAAATGACTTTTCCCCCTGAAAACACCTTTCTTTTCCCATTTTAAATCTTTCATTCCTCTGTGACTTTCTCTGTATTGATGATATACAATTCTTTCCCCATAGCCAGGTTAATAGAACACAATCTTGCCAAGTTAATAGAACACAATTTTGCTTGTCTACAATTCCCCACAGGAAATGATTGATAGTAAGGACAGAAATGAAATCCTTGCATTATGCTGAGTTTTAATTTCACATAAATATATTAAAAACTGTCTTAATTAAATTAATAGAAATTAGAGAAGGCTTTGGGCTAGGCTTTGGGAAGAAAGTCCAAGCTCCACAGTCCACCCCCAATTTTTTTTATCAACCATTCAGAGTACGCAGTTGATGGGATTATAGATTCATAGTATAGCATCTAAATTTTCCTTCCTTCCTTCCTTCCTTCCTTCCTTCCTTCCTTCCTTCCTTCCTTCCTTCCTTCCTCCCTCCCTCCCTCCCTCCCTCCATTGTTATTCTGCAACAGAATAAATCAAATTATAGATGCTTTTTCCTTAATTTCTAAAAACTATTTTCTGTAATAAGCTAATGCTCATTCCCAGGTAAAGGTGTTCAGCAACAGAAATAAATCCTGTTTTATTTCCTTATTGATCCCTTTGGTGTTTATGTTAAGAGTATTACTTTTGAAATAAAGTGAAGAAAACTGGATTTGTTCTGACATTTCAAAAGCACAGAGGCTGTGATAAAAATGGTATGTGGGTAGCTCGGAGAGAAGGTCCAACTCTTGTCTACAATCAAAGAATTATAGTCTGCATGAGTTTGAAAGGACACTGCTCAGTGCAGGATTCTGTCAAACCTTCCTTAGAAGGTGACTGATTCCTATTCAAGGATCTCCTGGACACTTTCTTAGCAGAATATTCCTTTGCTTTGCAGCTCTTACTTTCAGAACATTCCACCTAATATTCAGCTGAACTCTCCTTTCTTTTGATATTAACCCAATGGCCCTTGGCTAACAGTTTCAGTAGAAAACAGGTCTTCCACTTCTTGTACCTTTTAGATAGAAGTAGACCTTTCTCATATTTCCCCTTAGTTTTTTACTTTGAAAGCGAAACACGCCAAGCTCTTCCAACTATTTCATTGGCAAAATAAACATATCCCTTAACCATTTCACTAAGTCTTGTTTCCAGGCCCTTTGTCACTGAGGTAGCTCACATGTTGAAAATGTTCACACTTCCCTTTGATATTGTGGGGATCAGAACTTCATAATGAGTGCAGAGTGCAATGATTGCAGCACTGTCCATAAGCATGAATAAGAACCTTGCTGGAAATGTATACAAGAGTGATAAAGAAGAAACAACATGAGTGGCCACGAGATAACAAAAATTACATGATTGTTTGTGATAGTGGCGAATGTAAACATGAATTTTACATGAAACATTTACATGATGTAAAAAGGTAGCAATAAATATAACATCCACTGGATCTCTGCACAACTCAGTTATTAGGAATACTATTACTATTGGAGCATGGGTGATGGGAAATTTACTTATGGGCCACCAAAGCAAAGAGGATTAAAATGTTGCTAGTGCTAACGCCTCTCATACGGTGATGGAACTTTGGAAGTAAATTCTATCTTCTCTATGCAGAAGATAGAGTAGGTAATTAATGTGTTCACCACTCAAACTGGTACTGAAAATTGAAAGACATCTTCCTGACCCTTCTTTTCTTCTTTTGTGATTTTTTTAATTTTCAAAGTGGCTTGCATTGAAAAACCTTTTACAGAGAGGATGAATCCAAACACAGGATTGTCTTTAGTAAAGTAGAACATAAGGGTGGCCATTATAAGTCTGAATATATTCTGTAACTGCTTCCAGCTTACCTAAAATAGCCTTCACTCTAGATTAAGAAAATAATATCTGACAGAGGCTGTAGGTTAAAAGGTGTGGAGACTAATGTGGTGATATTGAAATCATTTATTATAGCAACAGGCACCTTGAGATGCTCTTAAGATACCTTTGACTTCTTTCATCCCAATCAGCACAGCAAATGGCAAAGAATGGTAGAAGTTTTCTGGAAGACATTGAGATGACTTATTCTAGATTTCCCCATTTATCATTAACAACACTTTATAAAAAACAGTGGGCAGTGGAATATTTTTGAGGTTCCACCAGAATAAATATATTTTTTTCAAGTCTTAAGACAGTTAAGGGAGGATAGTTAAGAAACAAGATGGGGTCTGCCTATTCAGAATAGATGACCCATTCTTTAAATTAATGTTTCTTTTTCTAATCTTTAACTCTTGCTTTCTCTCCTTACAAACACACAATTTTCAATGTTAAGAATTTTAGAATCAATCTGTCTGGATCTTACATCCACAGAACACCTTCTATAGTCCCTGACCTTCAACTCAACTGATTATAATCTAACTTTCATGAATTGGCATAGCCAAAGGCTGGGTAGGACTGTCTGAATTGTACCTGTGAAATGAGAGAGGCTATTTACACCCATAACTTGAACTGTGAGTTTTGGGGTGATGTGATGTAAATGAGACTATTCCCATTTGCCTTCAGTTGATACTATATAATCATGCAAATATGATGTAATGATTTGATTATTTCTATACTCAGATTAGTTTTGATTTCATGCTCCCTACACTTGAATGGAAATGTTTTGCTTTGTGTTGATTTATATAAATAACAAAGGTCTCAGGCTTTTTTTGGAACATCGACCTTGTACAAAAATCATTATGAACTAATCTAACTATTTCTGTGTTATAAAATGCAGTATTTCTATGGTTATTATCCCAGCTGGAACAAACAGAATTCCCAGATCTGCTTGATAAACAGTCTTCCATTAAGCAGAACAAAATTGGCCCATTTATTATTCATTTTAGGACCTAAATCTCACAATGATATTGAATGGGCCAGAAAACTGCTGGAATTTTTTGTATCCATTTATTTATTTTCAGCACAAGATTTCAACTGGGACAGCCAAAGTGAACTTGGCAACTTGGCACCATTTTCCAGGCTGTGACCTCTTTCCAAATGGTCTTCAAAGAAAAGTTGCATTCGGGTTCTGGCAATTTGTAGATAAAATATATTTCAGTGTCAAGAATCCCATGACATGAGGCCACCTATAGGCAGAATACAGTGTCCTTCATTTGTTTAGCTTTCATAAACTCCCCACCATGTCTAGCAGAATAAATGATGAATAGCACAAATAACACCCTACCTGTCCTCACTAACTTCAAGCTTAAATTAAAAAAGTTTCTCTAAAAATTAATGCTATCTATAGTAACGTGAAAACCAGCATTGCTATATTAAAATTCTTCCTTGAAATTAGCTTGACTGCTGGTGACTGCAGGGACACAGCCGTGTCGCTTTCTTGGCACAAGAATGGAATAGTTTGTCATTGTTCTTTGTCTCCTCCACACCCCCAGGATATCATTTCAACTTCCCAGGAATTTCCAGGTTGTTGTCTCCCACCAATTATAAGATAAGGCATGGCCCTGCTCAGCTTTGCAAGACCAGACATGATTCTTAGATGGAGCCATTAGTTGGATATTGCTATTTTGCCAGCATTGGTACACCCTGGTATTTCATTTATTGCATGCCATAAGTAGAAAACATTGTGGGCAAATTTCTAATGATGATAGGTATTTAAAGTCTATAATTATGTATTATTTGACAGAATTTTGCTGTAGAAACCTTAAAATAGTCTACTCTGTCAGATTGTCATTGATTTAAAGAGGCAGAAAGCACTTGAAATGCCAAACATGTTTCCAATCCATTCACATTTTACTTCTTTCTTTAATATTTTTATGACTCAGAAATGAAACCTTGTATTTCTCTTTTTTGTCAACATAGGTAACATGCACTTTAGTGGGATAAGAAGTTATTGATTCCTTAGGCAAAAACATTTAAAATAGTGTTAATTAAATAATGGGCATTAGTTGCTTGACTTCTCAGGTTCTTCCATCCTTTTCTCAGTCTGGTGTTGGAGCAAATAACAGAGCAATATAAGAAACATTTAGAAGTGGCATTTTTATTTTCTTACTTTGTTGTTATTTTCACTCTCATTGCATGCTGGTATAGAATGGGGATCCACATTCATGCTTGCCCATATACATTTCATTTAGTGGGCACCACATGTTGTGGACATTTTCATAAAACATTCACCACAATGGCATGGGTGATCAAAAAAAAATCTGCTGAGGTCCCGCTAGCTCAAGGCTGTCAAACTTACAGCCCATGGCCCGGATGAGTCACACACTGGCCATGCCCATGCCCAGTTTAGTGAGGGGGAAAAAAGGTCACGATATGTCATGTGACACCTCCTTGACAACCTGGGTTTGACACCCCTGGTCTCGCTGCTTTTCTGGATGATTTGGCATAATTCCCAACAAAGTTCTAGACTGCAGCCCTTCTCACATTTAGAACTCACAGATTTCACCAATAGTTCATCAACATGGATTAGCAAGTTGCAATTGAGATGTTTATTTCCCCAGCTATTATCTTCCTTTTTTCCAATCTCTTTCCCCATTTGTAGGAGAGATAGTAGGGCGAATGTCTGATCAAATGTAGATACCCTTTCCTGGAGTTCAGGTAATGGTGTCTTAGGCTCTCTTTTCCTGGCTCTAATTCTTTTGCAGAGAGAACTTTTAATTTTGTTGCTATTATCCTATGAAGATGATATAAGTAATTTGTGGTGAAATGGCCATGTTCAGTGTTTTGAGAATGGACAAGTGGGAGAACTGAATTCTGGCTATTCATTATCTGGAGGCAGGTTCTTTATTGGGAGTGCTATTGTATTAAAAAAACATTTTCCCTAATGCCCATTAGGTTTCCTGCCCAGTCTAACTTTTCTTTTTCATGTATATGAACTTTTTAAAAAATTACATTTATATGCCGCCCTTCTCCGCAGACTCAGGGCGGCTTACAATTTTTGGGATACAACCCAATGCGCTTATTACTAAGCGGCATTTTTACAAAGTCAGCTTATTGCCCCCAACAATCTTGGGTCCTCAATTTACCTACCCCGAGAGGATGGAAGGCTGAGTCAACCTTGAGCCTGATGGGATTCGAGCCTGCAATAATTGCAGGCAGCTGGAACTTAAGAGCTAGGCATTTAGCAGCTTGCACCACCAAGGCCCTATGAACTTGGCATGCCTCAAAGTATCATCTTCAAATGCCATAGTTATTTACAGCAATTTAAAAAAAATATCAAGGAATTATTTTGCTCTTGTTGCTGATTACTATCATAGTGGCTGGATATGATAATTTGCTGTGGCCAACTTGCAGCAGCCAAATCACCACGGGAAAATTCACTGCAGGACAAGAGTTATACTAATATCAAAGAAATGATGGGATAGAATCATTAATTGATGCAAAAGGTGGGACAAAATGAATCGTGAATGACAAAAATTAAAATATTTTTTAAAATCTATTTTCAATAATAACACGGAATTGTTAAATTGTCCCATGGCAAGCTGTCCAGTAGCGAGTTGGATCTGGCGAGTTACCCCGTGGTGAGCTGGCCATGATCAGTTGTCCTGTGGCAAGTTGGCCATAGCAAGTTGGTCACAGCGAGTTGTTCCATTCCGTTCTGGAAGATACAGAAACTTCCTTGGATTTTTTTTTCCTTTTTTTCTTCCAGCTGCAAATCATATGCTAATATTTGGACATATTTGTATAAGAAGGCCAGGCAAAATGATATGCCCTGGTGAAGTTGATTGTTCTTTAACATACCACTCTCCCCAAAGAACACACCACTGCTCTTTGTCATTACTTTGCCTGCACATGATGACAAATTCAGGGAGGGAAATGTGTTCTTGTGAATGTCAGTATAAGAGAAGGGCAAGTGCCTGGGAAGCGTGGCAAATTCCCAGCTGCCTATATTAAAGATTTTCATATCTCTGCATCAGCCTTTTTTGTTATTTGCAGAAGAGTCATTGCCAGATGTAGGTGATACACAAATTGATGCCAGTCTGGTCTAGAGGTTATTATATATTTAAGAGAATAAAGTTGACAGGATGACCTTGCTGAGCCAAGCAAAAATTAGGATATTAGTTTGCTCGGGACTTCTACTTTCAGAGATTTTCACCTCCACCAGCAAAAATAAGAACCCGAGCACTTATTTTTTTAGTGCTAAAATGACTTATTTTAGAACAAGTTCATTTACTTCAAATTTAGTCCATCATTTATCACAAGTAAACAATAGATCCTTTGCAATATTTATTTTGTGATTTCTGTCCTAATGCATATGTATAATGATCAATTAAGTCTTCTTTCTTTTCTGATACAATGCAAATAAGGGAAGAATAAACTATAATCCTCAATACTGCACAAGTCGAAGGAAATGCCATTGCCTAGAATAATTCAGTTACAGATCGCACAACAGAAGTATAAGATTATGAAGTCTTGTTGTTTTCTGTTCTGTTTTGATCAAGTCTTACATGGAACATTGTAGTTCAAGAATGAGATCAAGAAATGGGCAGAACTGTTATTTCCTCTCTTTTACATCTAATGTTTTAGCCTGAAAGAGGAAAGAAAAAGAAAGAAAGAGAAAGAAAGAAAGAAAGAAAGAAAGAAAGAAAGAAGGAAAGAAGAAAGAAAGAAGGAAAGCCAGCCAGCCAGCCAGCCAGCCAGCCAGCCAGCCAGCCAGCCAGCCAGCCAGCCAGCCAGCCTCTGGATAAAGTAACTTGCAGAAGACATCATAAAGTATAACTAGGTATAACAATTTCAGGCTTTCAGTGAGAAAGCACAGGTCACTCTCTGGTCTATGCCCTAAAATGCTGCCATGGCAGTTTTAGTGCATGATAAATATGACTCCTAAGGGAGAAATCTAATAGGACTCCAGGTTTATGGTCCATAGCTACAAGAGAAATAAGATTATCATCAGGGGAAACAAACAGAAAGAGCTGATGAATGTTTCTTGTACCTCATTTGTCCATGAATTATTGCCCTCATTGTCATCTGTTTAGGTGTCTCCATAATTTCACTTGCTTGTTATTTATGAGAATTTCTGCATATGATTTATTTCAATGTTTATATTAATGTTATTTACAGTTTCTATTTTTACTTTTCCTATCTTTTGTTACACTTCCTGAACTTAATTGTCCTTTGTGAATGAGGTTTCATAGCCCATATAAGCTTCCGTAAAATCAGACTTGCTTTTATTTTTATTTTTTATTTTTACCTTCAGCTATGTCTCTCCTTAGCCTTCATGATTTAAAGAAACCTGGGGTAATATGTCAACTTTAAGGCAGGTTAAGAAATAAATTTGAAAGCATCAAATTGGTTTTCCTATTATACTTTAGCACAATAAAATATATTTTGTAAATGTACTAGGAAAAATAATATAAAATTTGTCTGGGTTTGGTTGTAACAAAAACTGGTCTGTTTTAACTAACCTTGCTATTTCACACTGACTATAACTTGCAAACAATCTTGTTTTAAAATGGCTTCATTTTCTAAAAAAATGTTGAAAATACAATGAGAAGGTTGGATTATTGTTGTTGTTGTTGTTGCTGTTGTATTTGGTGGCAATACTGTAAAGCTCCACAGTTTGGGAGTTGAATTCAATTTTGAAAGTTGAATTCACATTACAAACTGCAATTTTTTTTAGTAAACCTTAATTGCTTCTGAATATACAGAACTAGAAATATAGTGCCTATATTTTAACTTTGGGAAATTAGATATCTAGTACTGATTCAATTTATTATAATTTATAATTTGAGTTATCTATCTATATTATATTAACAATATATTCTTAGATTAAAGATAAATAATGATGATTTTATAAATAAATGATATATTGAAAAAGTGTAATCTCTGTGACATTTAGATGTCTTGTTTACTTGTTTGTATTTTATCATGCATATTTTACTTTTTTAGTCATTTGTCATGTCTCCCCTCTCTCCACAGACATCGCAAAATGGTTTTTGAGCACTACAAAAAAGCAGAGATCTATATAAAATGACCCTGAACTTTACCAAGAATTAATTCCTTATTCTGTAACAGACAACAAGAATATAAATGGAGGAACATACATGTAAATGTATATGCTTCAACCATTATATTCAGTCCCATAGATTACAAATCCTGTAATTTACATTGCTTTTCTGTTTTCTTGTATGGAAAAAAATAGTTCTTGAACCATGTAAATTTGTAAAGTAGAAAATATCTTGCCATAATACCACAAAACTTTATTATTTGTATTAGAAGTATGAGGGCTGACAACTTGAAAATCAAAGAAGATATACTTACTGAGTTCCTGCTGGATGACCCATCAATGTTAGACTAAAACATATGAAGAGCAGTTGGATAGTTAGTCCAATATGGCTAGTCTAGTGAAAAGTCATGGCATGATAGCAATGTTCCAATATTTGAGGTGCTGCCACAAAGAAGAGGGGGTCAACCTATTTTCAAAAGCACCAGAAGGCAAGACAAGAAACAATGGATGGAAACTAATCAAGGACAGAAGCAATCTAGAACTTCCTGACAATGAGGACGATTCACCAGTGGAACAGCTTGCCTTTAGAAATTGTGGGTGCTCCATCACTGGACACTTTTAAGAAGATACTGGACAGCCATCTGTCTGAAATGGTATAGGGTCTCCAGCTTCAGCATGGAGTTGGATTAGAAGACCTCAAAGGTCCCTTCCGACTTCGTTATTCTGTTAACTGATAAACTCTAGTCCACTCAAGTTGCCATGGCTTACCATTCAACCTTCCTGTCTACATGTTGCTATTTCACTTGCAAGGGTTGTTGATTCTACTGGCATTTCTGAAAAATAAAACTATAATGTTGGGAGTGATTTTCACCCCTCTCCCTAAACATGTATAGCTCTCAGTAATGTTGAAAACACATTTTATTCTTCAGGAGAAAAAGCATATTTTAATTTACTAATGCTAGAGAAATTCCTACTATTTCCAGTGTATTCATTGTTAGGACTTGCAATTGTAGTCACTTTAATATGGACTCATGCTACAAATATACTGGAAGAAACAATTCTCTGAGTATTGATTTAGTTTACTAAATCACAAACTAGTGATTGGGCTTCTACATTCCATATTCTTTCTTCCTCTGAGTAATTGATAAGATCAGCTGCATGTTGCTCTATCCGATGAAATTGATAAAGAAACCTCTTAATTTGTTAAAGGAATGAATCTAAATAACTGTGAGTTTCATTTCCATACTCTTTTCTGTCTCTACAGAATACAGACACGTACGACTGGCCATTAATTGTAGAATTATACAAATGTAAAAACTTGCCCCTGACTGAACTCATTAGTGATTTGGTTAGCGTAGACTCCAGCGGACCTATTATTTTATAAGTTCAATCAATTTATAAGCAAGGAAATTGTTGAATTGCAGCAGATAACAGCCCCCCCTCCCCATTTAAACCCCCCCCATAAATTACACTGGTTGAGAAGCCAAAATAATCATCATCAGGTGAATTATTTATTTATTTATTTATTTATTTATTTATTTATTTATTTATTCGACTTGTATGCCACCACCTCTCCAGAAGGACTCAGGGCGGCTCACAGATAAAAGACAATACAATAAATTAAGTTAACTAAAATAGAATTAAATTGCAGCAAGCCAAATTAAACTAAAAATCCCATAATACATATAAAACCCTTCCCCCAAGGAGTCAGCACAGCCCAGCCTGTTCAAACAGCCAAGTTTTTAGGTCGCGATGGAAGGCGCAGAGATCAGGGGCCAGGTGGAACCCCAGAGGTAGTTGGTTCCAGAGAGCGGGAGCCGCTACAGAGTAGGCCCTTCCCCGGGATGCCGCCAGCCAACACTGAGTCGCAGACGGCACCCAAGAAGTCCCTGCCTGTGTGTTCGTACAGGGCGGTTGGTATTCGATGCCGGCAGTAGACGCTCCCGTAAATAACCTGGACCCATGTCTCGTAGGACTTTGAATGTTAATACTAAGACCTTGAATCTCATCCGGAGGGCAACCGGTAGCCAATGCAGCTCGCGCAGGAGGGGTGTAACATGGGAGTACCGGGATGCTCCCATCACAACCCGCGCAGCCACATTCTGCACCAGCTGAAGCCTCCGGATGGTATGCAAGGGCAGTCCTAAATAGAGAGCATTGCAGTAGTCGAGCCGGAAGGTAACAAGTGCCTGGGTGACAGTGCGCAGGGCATCTCGCTCCAGATAAGGGCACAGCTGGCGAACCAGCCGAACCTGGGCAAATGCCCCCCTGGCCACGGCCCCCACCTGCTCCTCCATCCTGAGCCGTGAATCCAGGAGGACACCCAAGTTCCGTGCCCTGTCCATGGGGGGCAACACCTCTCCCCCCATGACCAAAGATGGGATCTCCTGACTGGACCGAGATGTCAGTATGCACAGCCACTCTGTCTTGGCCGGATTGAGCCGAAGCATGTTCCTGTCCATCCAGATCTGTACCACATCCAGACAACGGGATATCACGGAGAGGGCATCACTGATGTGGCCTGGGGTGGAGATGTACAACTGCGTATCATCAGCGTACTGATGATACTTCACCCCAAAGCCATGGATGATTTCACCCAGCGGCTTCATATAGATGTTGAACAGAAGGGGCGAGAGAACTGACCCCTGAGGACCCCACAAGTGAGGGCCCTCGGTGCTGACCTCTGCCCCCCTGCCAACACCGATTGCGAGCGTCCCGAGAGGAAGGAGGAGAACCACTGCAATACAGTGCCTCCCACTCCCAACCCCTTGAGATGCCGCAACAGGATACCATGGTCGATGGTATCGAAAGCCGCTGAGAGATCTAACAGGACCAGGACAGAGGAAACACCCCTGTCCCGAGCCCTCAGGAGATCATCCACCAGTGCGACCAATGCCGTCTCCGTGGTATACCCGGCCAGAATTAGGCACATTTCAAGTGGAAGTTCTGCACAGAGAAGAATGGAGGCGCATCATGAAGAGCAAATAATAGACATTTTGCTTTCTCATTTGATCATTTTTAATCCGTGCCATTGTATGCCCCGAAACATTCCCTGGTTCCATTGTTCTGTTATGCAGGGAGGATAATTATCAGAAGATATATATACGCATCATGTTTCCCATGCTTAAGAACTACTGCATTTAAGAAAGTTATATATTTTCTCTGGAGATTTTAACAAACCTCCCCTCACAAATACTCAGACTCATGTGAAGATCCTGGCATAGCGCAGTAACAAGGCTTTTTTTTATTACCCTCCACACACACTTTTATCTGTATTATTAACACAGAAAGAAAGACATCTGGGAGAGCCCTTTTAAGAAGGGGGATAAAACAGGGGAAAACATTTGCTGTCTTTTATTGCAGAGCTAAAGGCAGAAAGTTTTCAATCAATTAACCAAGGGCAGTAGGAAAATGATTTTAATTGGAATGCCATTCCCTTCGGACACATCAGTGCAAATTCATTAGGACCCAACCTTCTTTGGTACTATGGTCTATTTTTTTTCTTTTATGATTAAGTTTCAAGAGCATTTCACAAACTTTCATTGATGTGTATTGATGTATGCTTTCATACCGTGTTTTCCCGAAAATAAGACCTACCCCGAAAGTAAGACCTAGCACTATTTTCTAAACCTGCCCTAATATAAGACCTACCCCGAAAATAAGACCTAGTGTAAATCTCCAGTTCCAGGAAGACTTTTCAGAGCACCGTGCACCTTACACACTCACACCCACTATTTGGCACCATAAATATATAAGACCTACCCGAAAATAAGTATTATGTAGTGTTTTCGGGAAACACGGTACATGTCCCTGTGGAACATCATCCCTCTTAGAGATCAGATTGGCCCCAACCTCTTAGCCTTTTGTAAGACCTAAAGACATGGCTGCATTCCTGGGGTTGGGGATCAGAGTAGCTGTTGGAGGCAGTGCATTAATTTATTTGTATTGCATATATATTGATGTTTGCATTGTTGTTATTTCAGCTGCCAGATGTCTACTTATTTAGTATTTTAGTTGCTTTTTTCCTGTTTTTTTAAAATTGGTGTTATCCGCCTAGAGTCACTTGTGTGAGAAAACAAATAAATTAACAAATCTCTCTCTCTCTCTCTTTCCCTCCCTCCCGCCCTCCCTCCCCACCTTTCTCTCTCTCCAAAACCATGAACGGGCATTGCTATGGCCAGGTGAATTGGCCTGAGGGACTTGGGATGGTGCCAAGTAGCTTTTGTATGGGCCAAAATCAGACTCATTGTTATGTAGATATTGCAAAGCTTCCTGTCTGATTAAGGGATGCAGGCATGGCTGCCCTCTTGCTTTAAAGATACAAAGAGGCTGATGGGCATTCCTGGAGTTGTGTTTATATGGCGTGGGCTGGTGGTAGGAGGAGGAGTCTGTAGTTGGAGACCTAGTAGAGACAAACAGATCCTGAAAGAGAAAGAGTGATCTCTGAGCGGGTGGAAAGGACCCAGTGTTTTGAGAACTGATTTGAGGTCAGGAAAGATAGGCAAAATTACTGGAATCCAAGACGCCTAGAAAAAAATTATTTTCTCTCCTCTCATTTTCCTTCCTAGGACAGAAGTGGGCCCAGAAATAAGAAGGCAGAAAACATCTGTATCAGGAAGGAAGGGAATGAAATAAATAAGGCACTGTTAACAAAAAAAATCCCCTTTTGATATTGTCTCAATGGAACTGTATATATTGTTTAAGTTAAGGCAATTGATGTATTGGGTATCCCTGCAAACATAGAAAGGTTATGTATGCTTGTCTGGAAAGTTCCTGTGGCTTTTTCCCACCCACCAACATGTTTCTTTTATATTAGGAGATTGCAAGCACTGCTAAATGTGCTGTGAATAAATTTTCTGTATGGTAGGTAAGAATGAGAAGTTTTCACAGTTTAATTGAAAGAGCTTGGTAGCCTCTAAAATCCTAAATGGGTGACAATAATGCTTCAAAATATTTTTAGATTATCTTTTATATACTTTTAAAAGGGTGTTTCATGCTTTTCTGATCCTATATTAAATTTTTACCCTTTTATCTTTGCATCCTCTTTGGGTGATGCATTTTTCTAATTTTCTACATTCATTTTCTCATAAATAGTAAGAACAAAATAATTTGTGGCAGGGGGCAAATTAAAGTTTTCAGGAATTAACATAACATGTGAGATTGGGACATTGTGGTTCCTCCTATTGCTGATCACAGGGATTGTATAACCATTTGATTACATATTAAAAGAGCAAATGATATTGAAATCCATTTTATCATTTCAATAAAATACATTAAAGTGAAAGCTTTTAAAGTTTGCATAATGGCAAAGAAGAAGGGACAAAAAGGTGCTTCCAAATGAAAGAGATTCCATAAATATGGGCACCACCACTGAACAGTTCCTGTGATTACTAATTTAACAAACTTTAATGGTAATCATACAACCTAACTTTCAGTGACTAATTCTAAAGCCTGGGTAGATTCTTATGAACTTTGGCAACCTGTCAATCAACCAGACCTCAAAATCATTTAAATCAATTCCTGCATTCAAAACTGAATACAGAAATGCATCAATAAACAGCACCTCCATTTTAATCTGATGGAACCTTCCAAATATTCTTTAATGACAATCCAGATAAATGTTGTAAGCCATCTGGAGTCATTTGTGTGCAAGCTAAGTGGCCATATAAATTTGTTTAATAGATAAATAATGTATACCCGAGTGTCTTAAGGTATTGACTCTTGGCAGGCCTAGAGAATCAGCCTCAGTTGGAAACATAACTGAGCTTTAATTTTCATTGGTAGTCCTCTTTGAGAGGCTGCAATGGCTATACAATCTCATTTATATGAATCCCCCAATACTTCTCCAAATGTTGTGTTATCATCTTTGCCTTCATCTACTAAAATCTACCTCCCAACACTTGCAACTGCCCTCCCTGGGAATAGTAGGCAGTCCAAATGGCGCAGTCATACCCAGAGATCAACACCAACAAGAGGCTTCTACTACAACTGGCTTCACTTTTGGCTCAAAGGCAACAGCCCTATATCTCTTTAGACATATGATTTATTGAGACTGATTTCCAAATAAAAAGATCTGTTTGAATCTTTAGCAGGTTTGTTTTGATGTTTCAAATGGCTGTGACATAAACAAACAAACATAGGACTATACTGATAGTTGCTTCAAACTTAGTGAATACCACACAACAATTCCATGAAATGATCAGCATATTTTAAATACTTTGCTTTAACAGCATAAGCATTGCACATTAGTTCTCTCAGTTATTCAAATCCTACCTATGAAAGCCCATTAAAAGCCTGAAATTGTTATACCTAGTTATACTTTATGATGTCTTCTGCAAATCTGATGAAAAATTGGACTTAGGATTTCTCTTCTCACTACTCATTTTGATAAGCAATACTGGATTATATCAGCTTGACTGTTGGAACACTCCAGCATCCTGTCATGATAATTCATCAAATCTAGTTGTCTGATCCAGATATTTTCCAAAGGGAGTAGAATAATTTTACAAGAAAAATGTTCTCAAGAATCCATAACCTGGCTTGGAACAGCTCATATGTTAAGATAGTTGTATGCACATATACTTAGTAGGGGTGTTTTCCAGTGCAGACTTTTAACCCTTTACAGTTTTGTTGTTGTTCTTCTTGTTGCCTGGCATTAACTTCTGTAACAAAGTAGGCATTTTTATACTAACCCCTTCTTACTTCTTATGATAAACAATCATTCTTCATAATTGACCATATATACTATCTGTTATGTATGTAGGTTTGAATGTTATTGGTTTATTTGAACTGTTCTTGTAAAATGTCAAATGGTATTGGTTTAAATAGTGCGGGAAGAAACCCTGCACTCCCATTGGCTGGCAGCTACGGCTGCAGGCTATAAGAAGCAGCCGTAGCCAAGCCAGGACGGGTCTATTCGAGCTGTAGTCACTTAATAAACTCTTTGCTGGAACTCCTCGCGTCTGACTCTTCATGCAAACTTAACACTGGTGACGAGGATGGGATTTCCCTGAAGAGAAGATGACGCGACGAACAAGCAACTGAGCGAGATGGCTGCGCTGAACACCCCCCCAGCACCGTTCGATCCGGCGACGGAAGACTGGGAATCGTATGCAGATCATTTCCACATGTTCCTGGAGGGGAACGATCTCGCCGGCATCCCCGAGAGACGGAAGAGGGCGGTCTTTCTCACGCACTGCGGTCCGGCAGTCTTCAAAATGGCGAAGGCGTTGGCGGGAGCAGCAGAGATGAAGGTAATGGAATGGCCCGATTTAGAGAAACTTTTAAGAGCCCATTACGCCCCACAAGTATCGTGCCTCATTAAGAGACACGAATTTTACCGTCGGGATCAAGGAGATAGCGAGAATGTTAATGACTTCGTGGCAAGTTTAAGGGACATTGGGGGTGCTTGTGACTTTACTAACTTAGAAGAGGCCATGCGTGATCGGTTTGTTTTAGGCCTAAAAGATAAGGTCTTACAAAGCAAACTTTTAATGAAACCTAAGATCACGTTTAAAGAGGCCATTGAAGAAGCTGTTTCAGCGGAAGCCACCAAGTCCTCAGCTGCGGCCATGAAAAAGATTAACAAGGCCTCAAGCCAGGCCTCAAGCCATTCTGATGGGGAAAAATCCACAACAGCTCATTGCGAACAAATAGACTCTGATTCTGATGGCAGTGAGACAGAGGAGGGGATTTTTAAACTCAGAATGGAGAAGAAAAGAAAAGACTCTGGAAAAAACAGGCAAGGGTTCTATTGCAGAGGCTGTGGGGGGGGCACCCCCACGCTGAATGCAAGTTCTTTGACTCCATTTGCCTACGTTGTGAGAAACGGGGTCACATAGCCAGAGTCTGCAAATCATCCAGAACTCCACCAGCTAGGAAGAAACTTCCTGATAGAGACTTTAAGCCCAACAATTTCCTTGAAAAAATGGGGCGAAATTTAGAAGCAAATGGGAAGAATGAAACTCACCAAACAATCACTATTGGTCATTCTTCAACCTTAAATAGCAGAAAAGTACACGTGAAGGTGTTTATTGAAGGAAGGCCTTGCCAAATGGAAGTGGACTCAGGCTCTTATTTATCTATGGTGTCATGGGACACTATCCACAGACTCTTTCCCAAAATTCAGAAAAGCATTTCCAGAAGCAAGCACTGACTCTCAAAGACTACCAAGGGAACAAGATTCCAGTAGTTGGAGCGAGAGATTTCAACGTGCAGTTTAAAGGCCACACCAAACGTTGCCCCTGACCATCGTGGACAAGGATCGCCAAGTTTGCTGGGACTTGAGTGGTTCAAGCCACTTGGCATCGAGGTGACTGGCATCCATCACGTGAGCAGTTCTGACTGGGAAGAGTCCTTGAAGTCTGAGTTTCCAGAGGTCTTCAGCGAAGGACTGGGCAAGTATATGGGGACCCCTATTGCTTTCAGCCTAGACCCCAAGGTGCCCCCAATTCGTTTAAAGCCCAGGAGGGTCCCATTTGCTTTAAAGGAAAAATTGATGCACAATTAGATAAGCTCATTGCTCAAGGGGTTTTAGAGCCTACTGACCACTCCAGATGGGAAACACCCATAGTCACACCAGTTAAGGCTGATGGGTCAGTGAGAATCTGTGGTGACTACAAGGGGACACTTAACTATGCGCTGCAGCAGAGCGCATATCCTGTACCAGTTGTGCATCATCTGCTCCATTCCCTTGGCAGGGGTACAGTATTTGCTAAACTGGACTTAGCTCAGGCATATCAACAATTAACAGTTGATGATGCCACTGCAGAGGCACAAACAATTGTGACTCATAGAGGTGCCTTCAAATGTAAAAGACTACAATTTGGAGTAAGCGTGGCACCTGGCATTTTTCAAAGCCTTATGGAAAGAATGTTGCAAGGACTGCCAGGGGTAGTGCCTTATTTTGATGATGTATTAATCTCTGCTGAAAATGACACTCAGCTTCAAGAAAGACTCAGAGAAGTCCTTACCAGATTCAGAAAAGCGGGTTTAAAAGTCAAGGAAGACAAATGTACACTCAAAACAGACAGAGTTGAGTTCCTGGGGTATATGATTGACAAGCATGGCATCCATCCTACTGATGCCAAGGTTAAAGCAATCAAGGAAGCCCCTAAACCTCGATGCAAGGCAGATTTGCAAGCCTTCCTTGGACTTATTAACTTTTACCACATGTTTCTACCTCACAAAGCATCTATTGCTGAACCCTTACATCGCCTGCTTGATAAGAAAGCTGTTTGGATCTGGGGGGGAAGGAACAGTCAGCATTTAACAGTATTAAGAGACTAATCACGCCTGATGCTGTGTTGATACAGTTCTCTGAGAATTTGCCTGTTGTTCTGACTTGTGATGCATCCCCTTTGGAGTGGGGGGGTTTTGAGTCACAGGCTTCCCAGTGGAAGGGAAGCCCCAATTGCATTTTACTCTCACACTTTGTCCAAAGCAGAGAGGAATTATAGCCAACTGGACAAGGAGGCATTAGCAGTCGTTGCAGCTGTTAAGAAATTTCATGAATATCTGTATGGCAGGTCATTCACCATTGTTACAGATCACAAACCTTTATTAGGCATTGTGGCAGGAGACAAACCTACACCTAATATCCTGTCACCAAGAATGCTGAGGTGGACTGAATTTCTTGCAGCCTATTCATACAAACTGATTCACAGGCCTGGCAAGGACATTGGACATGCTGATGCACTGAGTCGTTGCCCACTACCTTGCCACAAGGAGGACTTTGAACTTGAAACTCACACCTTTTTCCTGGAGACCATGGCTAAGCTTCCAGTCCATGCTGCTGAGATTTATTTATTATTTATTTATTAATTCGACTTATATGCCGCCCCCTCTCCAAAAGGACTCGGGGCGGCTTACAACATAAAAACACACAACAATAAATTAGTTAAAAACAAATTAAACAATCAAGCTGAATTAACACTAAAATTGCAGAATTAAAACTCTAAAAAGACCACCCCACCCCAGGGTCACAGCCCGGATTGGTTAAACAACCAGGTCTTCAGGTCGCGACGGAAAGTGCGGAGGTCAGGGGCCAGGAGAAGCTCCAGGGGAAGTTGATTCCAGAGGTCCGGGGCCGCAACAGAGTAGGCCCGTCATCGGGGGACCGCCAGCCGGCACTGTCCGCTGACGGACCCCAAGGAGCCCCTGTCTGTGAGATCGTACAGGGCGGTTGGTGTTGATGTCGGCAGCAGTCGCTCCCTTAAATAATAGGGACCCATGTCGTGAAGGACTTTGTATGTTAAAGTTAGAACCTTGAACCTCACCGGAGCAACCGGCAACCAATGCAGGCCACGCAGGAGGGGGGGCAACATGGGAGAACCGGGAACTCCCATCACCACCCGCGCCGCGCATTTTGCACCAGTTGCAATCTCCGGATGGTGTGCAAGGGCAGTCCTAAATAGAGAGCTGCAGTAGTCGAGTCGCGAAGTAACAAGGGCATGAGTGACCGTGACGCAGGGCATCGCGTCCAGAAATGGGTGAAGCTGGCGAACCAGCCGGATCTGGGCAAAGCCCCCCTGGTGACGGCTCCCACCTGCTCCTCCAACGGAGCCGTGCATCCAGGAGGACCCCAGATTCCTAGCCCTATCCACAGGGGCAGCACCACTCCCCTATGGCCAACGATGGACATTCCAAACTGGACCGCGATGCCGGTATGTACAGCCACTCAGTCTTGGCCGGGTTGAGTCGAGCATATTTCCGTCCATCCAGATCCGTACGCATCCAGACAGCAGCAAGTCATCACGGAGAGGGCATCACTGATCTGGCCTGGGGTGGAGATATATAACTGTGTATCATCAGCATATTGATGATACCTCACCCCAAAACCACGAATGATCTCACCCAGCGGTTTCATGTAGATATTAAATAAAAGGGAGAGAGGACGACCCTGAGGGACCCCACAAGTGAGTGCCCTCGGGCCGATCTCTGCCCCCCTGCTAACACCGATGCGCCTCGCAGGTAGGAGGAGAGCCACCAAAAACAGTGCCCCCCCCCCAACCCCCATGAGGCGCCGCAAAAGGATACCATGGTCGATGGTATCAAAGCCGCTGAGAGATCTAACAGGACCAGGACAGAGGAAAAACCCCTGTCCGCGCCCTCCAGAGATCATCCATCAGTGCGACCAATGCCGTCTCGTGCTGAAACCAGACCGGAAGCCCGATTGGCACGGATCTAGGTAGTCCGTTTCATCCAGGAAAAGCGGAAATTGTCTGGCCACCACACTCTCAACAACCTTCGCCAAAAAGCGAAGGTTGGAGACTGGACGAAAGTTATCTAACACAGTCGGGTCCAGGGCAGGCTTCTTCAGGAGGGGCTCACCACCGCCTCTTTCAGGCGGAGGGGAAAACACCTCCCTTAGCGGCGCTGACCACTGCCCGGATCAACGCAGGTGACCTCCCTGGCGGCATAAGACAGCCAGGAAGGGCACGGGTCCAACAAACATGTGGTGGAACTCAGGCGCCGCATAATCCCGTCCACTTCATCCTCGGAAACAGGATCGAACTCATCCCAGAACACACTTGCCAGACTACCTGTATCCCGCTCCTCAGACCACTGCAAATCAGTGGACAACCCGCTTCGAATTTGAGTGATCTTATCCGACAGATATTGTCCAAATTCCTCAGCCCTTCCCCACAACGGATCCGGAGATTGCCAGAGAAACTACCAAAGATGCTGTATTAGCACCTGTTATGGGCTGGATTAAGAAAGGTTGGCCTCTTCAAGATCTACCTCACCTTGCCCAACCTTTTAAGTCCAGGCAAACTGAATTATCTGTATTAAGAGGATGTATTTTGTGGGGTAACAGGGTGGTTATTCCTGCAAAACTGCAAAGGGAGGTTTTGGAAATGTTACATGAGGGTCATCCTGGGATTGTAAGGATGAAAGGTTTGGCCAGGAGTTATGTATGGTGGCCAGGTATTGACAAAATGGTTGAAAACTGGGTAGCATCTTGTCCCAATTGCCAGGTAGTCAGGCCTGCCCCACCTCACGCCCCACACAGGAATGGGAATGTCCTAGGGGCCATGGTCTAGAATCCACATTGATTTTGCAGGCCCTACAAGAGGGCACACTTTTCTAGTGCTAGTAGATGCATACTCTAAATGGCTAGAGGTAATTCCCATGACATCCACTACAACTGAGGCTGTCATCAAGCAGCTCAGAAAATTATTTGTCACCCATGGGTTACCAGATGTCCTTGTTTCTGACAATGGCCCTCAATTCACATCTAACATTTTTGAATCCTTTCTAGCTCAACAGGGCATCAGACATGCCCTCACTGCCCCTGGGCACCCTTGCCAATGGCGGGCTGAACGCATGGTACGCTTCACCAAAGAGAAGCTTCAGCAGCTGGGTCCTGGGGACATCACTGAGAAGCTTGAAAAACTTCTTAGTGTTCAACACATCACTCCTAGCCCATCAAATAACTTGTCCCCAGCAGAGTTGTTGATGGGCAGGAAACTTAGGTCTCCCCTTGACCGCCTTCATCCCACTTACCACGCACCACTGGATTCCACTTCCAAAGTTCGTTCTTTTAGTGTGGGAGATTCTGTCTATGCTAGGAACCTTATAGGTGAACCTTTGTGGATTCCTGCTGAAATAACTCACATCACGGGCCCTCGTTCTTACAGGGTACAAACAGAGGATGGTCTCCTTTGGAGCAGGCACATTGACCAACTTAGATCCAGGTTCCCTCAGGAACATCAACCCTGTACCTCTCTAGGTCCCTCACCTGATGTTCCATCTAGGGGGGAAGGGAACAGGAGGAAAATCAGCAAACAGGAATCAACCCCATGTGTAACGAGCCATTGCGACAGGAACCATCCCGAACCCTGTCACAAAGCCAAGATCCATCCTTAGAAGTGGAAGATTGCACATCACTACCTGACTTGGGTGCTGACATTGGAATGGAGATGGGTTGGGAGGAGAGACCAGATTCTAACAGTCTAACAGGGTCTTCTTCCTCAGGAAGTCCCAACAGGGAAATGTCAGTAGACACATTTCCCTTCTCACTGGGTGAGAACGTTAAACTCTCTCACGTAAGAGCCCCACCTATTTAAAGGAATACATTAGATAGGTTGGAGGGGTGTTATGTATGTAGGAATACATTAGATAGTGGGGAGGGGTGTTATGTATGTAGGTTTGAATGTTATTGGTTTATTTGAACTGTTCTTGTAAAATGTCAAATGGTATTGGTTTAAATAGTGCGGGAAGAAACCCTGCACTCCCATTGGCTGGCAGCTACGGCTGCAGGCTATAAGAAGCAGCCGTAGCCAAGCCAGGACGGGTCTATTCGAGCTGTAGTCACTTAATAAACTCTTTGCTGGAACTCCTTGCGTCTGACTCTTCATGCAAACTTAACACTATCCACTACATTTCTCCATTTATTTCCCCACATTTAGTAAACAATCTGCCACATACACAGATCTATCCATTTGCTCTTTTTTCTGCTATTTGTGCGCAACTTGCAACTGTTCACTCAGTTTTCTCTATGAAAGACAAATACCTTGGCCTTTTATATGCTAACTTTTAAATCCATTCTATAAAAGTACTATCTATCTAATGTGTAGTAGGTTATTTGGGTTCCCAACTTACAATATTTGGATACAAGAATGCACATATATTCACTTCCCATATCAGCTTACCTCTAACTTTACTGTAAGCATTCATTAAATATTTGTCTGGAAATATAATCAATGATCAAGGGGATGTAATATTTCCTAGGTATACATCCTACGAAACAGCTAACCAATGGTGTTGGTGCAGAGAATTTAGAGGGATAGGTGAAAAGCATGCAAAACTCTCTGTCTTCCTCATTTCCAATTCATTCAGCTCTTTTTTCTGCTTGCAGTCTTAATTTTTTAGTTTTTTTCTTTCCACAAGTTTATCAAATGTCTTTGATTGCTATAGCAACTGTAATAAAATCATTTTCTTTAAATAGTGATTCCTATTTCACTAAGACTGTGATGGCAAACCTGTGGCATGCATGCTGGAAGTAGCACGCAAAGTTATCTCTCCAGGCATGCCAGCCATCGTTGGTTGCTCTTCCAGGTTCTGGCCAGCTGGTCTTTGCATGCACAGGAGCGCCGGAAACCAGAAGAGCAGCTCCCTGGCGCAAATGCGTGCACCGGGAAGTTTAGCTTCTCATTTTCAACACAAGCATGTGTGCTGGCCAGCTGGTCTTCATGCACACATGCATGCCCGAAACCAGAAGACCAGGTGGGCTGGTGCACACCGGAAACCGGAAGCTCAGCTTCCTGGCATGCGTATGCACGTTGGGGAGCTGCTTTTCCAGTTTCCAGCACTCCCACATGCATGAAGACCAGCTTTTCTGATTTCTGATGCTCCTGCGCACGCAAAGATATGTTCTTCTAGTTTCCGGTACTGTCCCTCCCGCGTGTGCTCATGTTTTGGCACTCAGTGCCAAAAGGTTCACCAATACTGCAGTAGGACAAAAACTGTATTTTCCATCTAATTTTCTGCCCTTTGTGGGATTGTCTTCCTATCTTTTCCAAGCAGAAAAGTGTACTGTAATGGATATACCAGAATTATTAATCTATTTCTTCCAGCCTTTGCTTTAACCAGGATTTTACCATCAGTGCATTCAATTATGCATATATGTGGAAATTTTAAACACCCTGCTGAGATAGAATCTTCCTGTTTCATGGCATGTGATCATTGGCAGCACTGTGTATATTTCACCTTGAAATAAGTGAAGTATTCATCATAACAAGCACACAAAATGATTTAGAAGAGATTCTTTAAAATAAAGCTAAGTGAGATTTCTTCCCACTATAAAGTATAGATAACAATAACTCTGAAGACATTATTAGCTTTTTGTTGGTACCTGATGGACAATGAAAATTTGTAATCTCTATTGAATTTGAATACTCAATATGCATTTCTGTATTTTAATTGGATGGGAATGTTGGTTCTGACTTTTGCTCCATATGAGAAATACTTAATAAATGTATTGATGAGTAAAGGGTTGGAACTAGGACCAGCAGCAATTAGTATGCTAGTTCATCTGTAAGCCCAACCAGAACAAGAAACAAATGCTGTTTGTTAGAATGATTATAGAATCAGAACCTTGCACATCTGAACTGCTTTATCTCCTCCTTCTTTATTTTCATATGAGTTGGGGACAGAGGTGGTATTCAGCAGGTTCTGATCAGTTCTGGAGAACCAGTAGTGGAAATTTTGAGTAGTTTGGAGAACCTGCAAATACCACTTCTGACTGGCCCCGCCCCCATCTATTCTCTGCCTCCCGAGTCCCAGCTGATTGGTTGGGTCTTCTTTTGTTTCCCTGAACAGGAAAATGGAGCTGGAAAGAAGTTAGTGGGATGGGGAGAGAATGGGGATTTTGCAGTATCCTTCCCCTGGAGTGGGGTGGGAATGGAGATTTTGCAGTATTCTTCCCCTGCCATGACCACCAAGCCATGCCATGCCCACCAAGCCATATCTATAGAACCGGTAATAAAATTTTTGAATCCCACCACTGATTGGGAGTATGTGCCCATCTTGGGTATTTTTTGTAAAATCTCTTATTTTTGTATGGTCTTAAGGCACGTGCGTCTTTTTGTTATCTTGGTTATGATCTTTCCTCTCTCTTTAAAGTCCATCCTCTATACTGGCTTCTCTGTGCTTGAACTAGAATAGCAACTAAACTGGCCCAGGACAGATAACCACTCTAAATGCTTTAGGTTGTAAGTTTTTGAGCCTACAGCCTGATGTTGTGTCAAAATGACACTTGTATACAGTACTAGGAAAATTAACATTGCTGAAGCATCACTATTCCACCACTGTTCTGTGGCTTTGGGTCTATTGCTGTAATTCTTACTTCGCTACTCTCATCGTGTCCGCAGAGAATCGCCCGGCTGCCCTGTTTGGGGTTGCCCACTCCCTCCTGAATTTGGGGGGTGACCCCTTGCAGGGTCGAGCTGAGGAATTTAGCCATCACCTGCAGGACAAGATCGCTCAGATTTGGGCCGGCTTGGACTCCGACTGGCTAGAGTCTGACGAGGGAGTAACGTCGGGTCTGGCTGTTATGATCTGGGATGAGTTTGACCCTGTGACCCCGGATGATGTGGACAGGGCCATGCGGAGGCTGAGTTCCACCATGTGTTTATTGGACCCGTGTTCCTCCTGGCTGGTGTATGCCACCCAGGAGGTTACACGAGGCTGGCTCCAGGCAGTTGTCACCGCTTCTTTGAGTGAGGGGTTCTTCCCAGCTGCCTTGAAGGAGGCGGTGGCAAGGCTCCTCCTCAAGTAGCCTGCCTTGGACCCAGCCATTTTGAACAACTTTCGTCCAGTCTCCAACCTTCGCTTTATGGCGAAGGTTGTTGAGAGAAATGGTGGCTTCCCAGCTTCCAAGGTTCCTGGACGAAGCAGATTACCTAGATCCATGCCAATCAGGTTTCAGCCCCATATACAGCAAGGGGACGGCATTGGTCGCGCTGATGGATGATCTCTGGAGAGCTTGGGACAGGGGTTACTCCTCTGTCCTAGTCCTATTAGACCTCTCAGTGGCTTTCGATACCATAGACCATGGTATCCTGTTGCAGCGCCTCGGGGGGTTGGGGGTGGGAGGTACCGTCCTTTGGTGGTTCTCCTCCTACCTCTCGGGGTGCTCGCAATCAGTGTTGGCAGGAGGGCAGAGGTCGGCCCTGCAGCCCCTCACTTGTGGGGTGCCTCAGGGGTCGGTCCTCTCTCCCCTCCTGTTCAACATCTATATGAAGCCACTGGGTGAGATCATCCGTGGTTTTGGGGTGATGTATCATCAGTATGCTGATGATACTCAATTTTACATCTCCACCCCAAACCAACTCAGTGATGCCCTCCCCGTGATGTCCCGTTGCCTGGAAGTGGTATGGATATGGATGGGGAGGAACAGGGTCCAGTTCAACCCTGCCAAGACCGAGTGGCTGTGTGTACCAGCATCTCGGGTGGTCCAGAGTGTTCCATCGTTGGTTTTGGGGGGAGAGGTGTTGCCCCCCGTAGACAGGGCTTGCAACTTGGGTGTCCTCCTGGATTCATGGCTCAGTTTGGAGGAGCAGGTGGGAGCCGTGGCCAAGGGGGCATTCGCCCAGGTTCACCTGATGCGCCAGTTGCGTTCCTACCTGGACCGAGATGTGCTACGCATGGGCACTCTTGCGTTCATTATGTCCCAGATCGACTACTGCAATGCACTCTACATGGGGCTTCCTTTGAGCTTCAGCTGGTGCAGAATGCGGCCGTGCGGGTTGTGATGGGGGTGTCCCGATACTCCCATATTACACCCCTCCTGCGTGAGCTGCATTTGTTGCTGGCTGCCCTCCGCGTGAGATTCAAGGTGTTGGTGCTTACCTACAAAACTCTCCATGGCTTAGGGCCAGGATACTTGCAGGAACGTCTCCTGCCAGCATCGAATACCAATCGCCCAGTGCGTGCCCACAGACAGGGCCTCCTTGGGGTACCATCGGCTAGACAATGTTGGCTGGCAGTCCCTAGGGGGAGGGCCTTCTCTGTGGGGGTGCCCACTTTGTGGAACCAGCTTCCCCTGGAGCTGCGACTGGTCCCCGACCTTTGCTCTTTTCGCCACGGCCTAAAGACTTGGTTATTGGAACAGGCCGGCCTGTACTGAGGGGGTGTTGTTTTAATATTTTAAATGTTAAATGTTTAAATGTTACTGGGTTTTAATGATTATTTGGTCAAATTTGGTTTAATTCTTTTTAACTTTTGTAACTTGTATGGTTGTTTTTATGTGAGCTGCCCTGAGTCCCTCGGGAGAGAGGGCGGCATATAAGACCAAATAATAAATAAATAAATAATTCCATGCAGTATTGAATATCTTGGATGTAACATAAAGAGAATACAGGTAATCCTTCAAGTATGACAGATCATTTAGTGATCTTTTAAAGTTACAACAGATCTCTCAAAAGCTATGTATGACCATGATTCGAAGATAAGAATTTTACAAAAACTTATGCGGTCATTTACATTTATGAATGACTGCCCTGCCTTCTGCATTTGTGCATGGCCTCCTTAACTCAAAAGAGGATAATGAGTCACAGTTTGTGCTTTGCAGTTTCTATATTTCCTTGTGAAAAAAAAAGTTTTAAGAAGAAGGGGAAGAAACAAGAGCTTGGTGCAGTGAGACGGAGAACAGACAATGAAGGGTTAAGTGTTAAAAAGGCGATGCAGAGGGAGCTGCTTTGTCTTGTTTGAAACCTGATGTGGAAGGCAAAGCTGCTCTTCCTCTTTCCTCTGCATTGCCCTTTTAACACTTAACCCTTCATTGTCTGTTCTCTGTCTCATTTCTCTATGCTTTTGTTTCTCCCCCTTCCTATTAATTTTTTTTTTGGAGGAAATACAGAAACTGCAAGGAGTTTTGTGATCCAACACGTTTGGCTTTTCCAATCAACTTAGAGAATAGGTACAACTGTGTTGATAATCAGATCAAACAGTGGTGGGACTCAATTTTTTTTTATTACTGGTTCTGTGGGTGTGGCTTGGTAGGCATGGCATGGCTTGGTGGGCGTGGCTTGGTGGGCATGGCAGGGGAAGGATACTGTGAAATCCCCATTCCCTCCCCACCTCACTAATCTGCTTTCCAGCTCTGTTCTCCATTCTCCTGTGCAGGGCAACAAAAGAAGACCCAGCCGATCAGCTGGGGGCAGAGAATAGATGGGGGGGTAAGGCCAGTCAGAGGTGGTATTTGCCAGTTCTCTGAACTACTCAAAATGTCCGCTACCAGTTCTCCAGAACTGGTCAAAAGCTGCTGAATACCACCTCTGGATCAACAATTAATTAACATGATTGTAGATAAAAAGCCTAGGAGAGAAAGACTTGTGAGTTATTACAAAAGGAAACACTTGTTGTCTTAACACTTATTTTTTTCTCAGTTTTTCTCTTTTATAATACAGAAATGATGCTAAAGCATTAATGCTGATTAAAAAGTAACAGCTTATAAGAACTCTTTACTTTTGAGCAAGAACTAATTGCTATGAAAGAGATACATAATTTTTCTCTTGCTCTTTTGGTTGTATTAAGACCTGATTATACTTTGAACAGACCTCTTTGAATTACGTGATCTATGGTTTCGTTTAATCATAACTAGGTCCAAGTAATTTCAGTAAGGTTTTCTTTAATCATGCTTAAGTCAAACCATAATATTTGATACATGCTTTAACATAATTTCATTTTACTTCAGCAGTCAGCCTGGAAAATTTAAAGTTTAATATCATATATTCAGTTTGTATCACTAGATACTACTAGCCAGATGATTTTGCTGGTAGATTATATATCTTCCTGAATACTCAGGAATTTAGCTCCAAATATTGAAGTAAAATATTGAAGGATTCCCATTAACTTGAAATATATGGCTCATAATAGCATTCCATAACCAATATGTTCCTCTTTTAATTTTATTGCTCAGAATCTGTACAAAGTCCTTCATTTCACTGATTCATATTTCAGTGCTGCAAAGGGACTAGAGCAATGGTACTAGTTTATTGTAACTAAGTGGCTGAATCATCATTCTCTTTTATTGATATTCAATGATTCTGAGCTTCTGTCCAGCAAAATAGGAAAAAGTAGCACAAATTGGTTTGAAGCATACATCCATCTTTTTTCTTTCAAAAATGGAAATTGGATGTTTCTTTTTGCAGACAACTGATGCCTTCCAGAATTATATATCTTTTTGCCTGAAAAGAGAAATGTGCTTCCAATACCTTCCTGTGTAAGACTTTGCACACTGGGTATTTAATTTTCTGGAATGGAAAGCATATGATGAAAATGAGAGATGAGAAATACAATAGAATTCTGTGTTTTGATTGGCTGAGGACATAGGAATGATTTCTCAATTCCATAAATGCATATGGTTCAGCTTTTCCTGAAACTTATTCTCTGCTCCTTGACCATCATTCCTTGCCAAATGAATGGCCTTATCAAAGCCTCAAATCCTTTTAGAGCCAAATGTTCTAGATTATAACTAATAGCTGAAGGAAATTTGAAACAGAAAAATCTACCTGATATAGCAAGTCTTCAAACTTGGCAAGTTTAAGACTTGTGGACTTCAACTCCCAGAATTCCTGGGCTAACATGACTGGAGGAGGAATTCTGGGAGTTGAAGTCCACAAGTCTTAAAGCTGTCAAGTTTGAAGACCCCTGCAATATAGTATATGAAGATTCTTTGAGGAGGATAGTATAAAAATTCCATTATACTCTCTTTCTGCATTTTACATTAAATAATCCATTGCTGCTGAATCCACTTCTGTCCTTTTTCTTCACATCTTTTAAACATATTTTCCCCCTAGGCTACAGACTTAGAGCAATGTAGTAGCTTCATATAAGATCACTCTTTTATCTGCTTGCTACTCTATGGCTAGATTTAAATTAATATGATTAGCCTTGCTTTTATGTGTCCTCATGACTAAATGCCAGTGGTCTAAAGATGGGTTTCATTAAAATGCATATTTTAAAAGTGCTGAAGAGAGTTAAACACTCAGGAGAGTTCTAGAAGGTTTATGGAGCTCAGTACCAGTTATCTCTTGTGAAAATACTGGCTGCAATACTGTAGTTCAAGCCATCTCGGATGGTTTTCATTGGAAGGTATAATAATTCTGCCCCCCCTAACAAAATCAAGCATGCATAATTTTGAGGGATTTATACTATGTACCTTCCTACCAGTGGTGGGATGCAACTGGTTTAACAACTGGTTTGGTGAACACGTGCCTTGCACGTGCCCACACTTAATGCATGCTTTGTGTGCCTTGCGCCAGCATTCAAAAACTGCCCATTTTAAGCTTAAAAATGTACCTTCTATGTCAGCGCTGGTGAGTAGAACAGCTGACATGTGGCAATCTGCTGTGCCGCGTGAATCAGCTGAGTTAAAAAACAGGGAAATATAGGACAGGAAAGGGTGGAGCAGATGGGCAGGGCCAACTGCTAATTGGAACTACTGGTTCGCTAGAACTGGTGTGAACTGGTAGAATCCCACCACTGCTTCCTACCAAAAAGGGCCACTGTCATTTCCGCATGTATGAAAACTAGCTTCCAAATTATAGATAAGTCTTCTAAGGCAGAATGGACAGCCAAGATTGTGTTGTGTGTAGCATAATGAGATGACACACACACACACACACACACACACACACACAGAGGAATGTACATATAAGTAGATATTTATATATTGTCAAATAAAATAACACGTATTTATGGACAAGTAAGTTTAGAAACAATTATTATAATTAAAATAGAAATACACACCATAGGAAAAGAAACTATTGTGTGGGGAAATGACATGTTTTCTATGGTGCTAATCTATTTTATGATGATTTTCTATTATAGAGCTAAAACTGAATTCTCCTTCTCTACTTATATAAACTTTTCCTTTTCATCCTATGACACGGGTGGAATAAAAATGACCAAGATTTAACTATATCCATTTTTGTTTAACAAGAACTATTGTGCAAAACAATACAACAAACATTCCAATCAACAGGACACTGAAAGAAGTCAAGGGTCACCTTGTAATAACAATGAAAATGTACAAGAATAATAGAGATATAAAAATGGATTTCTCATTCCTGGATAATAAAAGCATTTAACTATATTATCAGTGCAACTTACTTTATAAGGTAATGAGAACTCATAATTATTATTTGGCCCCAAGCATTCTAGCAGTCACTAAATAAGTTAATTTTTTCCTTTCTAATTTTCCTTGACTGATGCACCCAAATATATGCCTTTCTGCCTCATATTTTTTTTCACAAGGAGTAAAATAATTTTTATAATAACTTGGGAAGGGGAGCAATGGTTGCTTTACATTTCATGAGATGGTTGTAAAGAACATTCTTCTTGTCTTACTTTTGCTAAGCCTTTGAACCCACAGGACGCTCAAAACATCCTGAGAGTCCTCTTCTGCAGATACATTTCCTTCAACCACTAAGATGAAATACCTTCCCCTCTACTTTGTGTGTATTTGTTTCACTTTAATTCAATTCCACATCTTCACAAATGAGGCATATAGGTAGTCCTCAACTTATAAACAGGTGATTTGTCACCATTCAAAGTTATGTATGATGGATCTACTAGGGGTGCTACTTAATCTTCCAAGTAGACACATCTCCTGGAAATCTAAAGACAGAAGTAAATGATCATCTATAACAGGGGCCTTTAAACTTGGCAACTTCAAGACTTGTGGACTTCAACACCCAGAACTCTCCAGCTATTCTGGCTGGAGAATTCTGGGAGTTGAAGTCCACAAGTCTTAAAGTTGCCAAGTTTGAAGACCTCTGATCTATAACCTCAAACTTTGCAGGATTCAGCTTTCAGAAAAGTGATTGATTGCTAAAATAGCAATTTGAACCATCATCATCATGTAGTAATAGAAACTTACTGAATCTGTTCCCCATTCAGATTAATGGCTTGTTTTGTCCTGGCAGATAGGTAATTAAAGCAGGGAATTGCCTTATGTAATGGTAGAAAATAACATAACACATACTTCTATTTGACATAAACAATTATAAGAAAGTATTGAGAAACAAGGTCATGAACACATTGAATCAAACATACATAAAATGAAGATCATTCTTTATGACATAATGTCCATTCAACAGCTGTTTTCCACAACTAAGAGTTTCTAATTTGGTAACAAGGACTTTAAGTGCAATCTTAAAATTAAAGTTGTCTCATAGTTAGCTGCTTAACTCAGCATATAGCTGACCTTGTCGCTGCTTGGCAGCTAATCAGGATCAAATCTGGTTAGTGCTTGAATGAGAGGTGCTCCAGGCAATTCTACAGCTGGACCCTAGAATGGAAGTTGGAGGAAAAAAATCCTGGAAGAAGACAGTGACAAACCCTTTCTATATTGCTTCTAAGGAAGTATCATGGATAGCCGTGTTGCAGTCAGGAATTGAGGTCAGCACAGGGACTTTATTTTTATGAATGCCTGTCATTGACTTTAGATACAGGTAAATTTAAGGGCAGATTTCTTAGACACTTTGAAGAGCATAAAAAGTTGTCAGTATTAATAATTTCTTGCTTTCTCTCTTCACACATTATTAATAATGACAACTTTCCTATATCTCTAAATAAAATAATCTCTGTATGTATATATCTGTGTACACATACAATAGTGTGTGGACATAGTCCGATCACACATTCTTCTGCTCATACACACAATATACATGCACATACCTGTCTTACCAGGACCTGTGTCACAATCTAGATTTGGGACAGGAGGACACATGAGAGTCTCCTTTCAAGCTGGTAAAGAATGCCTTTGCACTTCATTTCCATTGTTAATCAATCAGTGGTGAGATTCAACATACTTTACTACTTGTTCTGTGGGCGTGGCTTGGGGACCATGGCATGGCTTGGTGGGCATGGCTTGGTGGGCGTGGCAGGGGAAGGATACTGTTATGTATGTAAGTTTGAAGTCATTGGTTTAGTTTGAACTGTTCTTGTAAAATGTTGGAAATGATTGGTTTAAAAAGTGCGGGAAAACCCTGCACTCTGATTGGCTGTCAACTGTGGCTGCTGGCTATAAGTAGCAGCCACAGCCCAGCCAAATTGGGTCCGTTCTGAGCTGTAGTCACTAATAAACTAAGAGCTTGAAGCACTCCGCATCTGTCTCTTCATGCAAACTTAACACTGGCAACGAAGGTGGGATTCCCCTGAAGAAGACGGCAACGCGGAACAGAAGGAGAGTGAGGTGGCTGCACTGAACAGCCCCCCAGCCCCGTTCGATCCGATGGCAGAAGACTGGGAGTCATATGCAGATCGTTTCCAAATGTATCTGGAGGGAAACGATCTTGCCGACATTTCTGAGAAGCGGAAGAGGGCGGTCTTTCTCACACACTGCGGTCCGGCAGTTTTCAAGATGGCGAAGGCATTGGCGGGAGCTGCAGACGTGAAGGTAATGGACTGGCCTGACTTAGAAAAACTGTTAACAGCCCATTACATGCCACAAGTATCGTGCCTCATTAAGAGACACGAGTTTTACCGTCGTGATCAAGGGAAAGCGAAAACGTAAACAACTTTGTGGCAAGTTTAAGAGACATTGGGGGTGCATGCAAATTTAACAATTTAGAAGAGGCCATGCGCGATCGATTTGTTCTGGGCCTTAAAGACAAGGTGCTACAGAGCAAGTTATTACTGAAACCTAAGATCAAGCTGAAGGAAGCAGTAGAAGAAGCTACCAAGTCCTCAGCAGCAGCCATGAAGAAAATCCACAAGGCCACAAGCCATCCTGATGTGGAAAAATCCACAACAACTCATTGTGAGCAAATAGATTCTGAGTCAGACTGTAGTGAGGTGGAGGAAGGTGGAGGAAGGAATTTACAGACTCAGAATGGAGTGGAAAAAGAAAGACCTGGGAAGAAAGAGGCAAGATTTCTACTGCAGAGGTTGTGGGGGAAAGCCACCCCTGCACTGAATGCAAGTTTTTAGACACCATTTGCCTCCGTTGTGATAAAAGAGTACACCTAGCAAGAGTCTGCAAATCATCCAGAACTCCACCCAACAGAAGAAAGTTTGCTACAAGCAAAGACAAAGAATTCAGGCCCAACAATCTCAGTGAGAAAATGGGGCGCAGCACAGAAGCAAATGGGAAGAATGAAACTCATCAAACAGTAACTATTGGTCATTCATCACCTTTAAGAAGCAGAAAAGTGCATGTCAAGGTACTTATTGAAGGAAGGCCTTGCCAAATGGAAGTGGACTCTGGCTCATACCTATCTACGGTGTCATGGGACACTATTCACAGACTTCTTCCCAACATCCAGAAGAAGCACTTCAAGAAGCAAGCATTGACTCTTAAAGACTACCAAGGGAACAAGATTCCAGTAGTTGAAACAAGCAAATTCAACGTGAAATTCAAGGGCCACACCAAACGTCTACCACTGACCATCGTGGACAAGGATCGCCCAAGCTTGCTGGGACTTGAGTGGTTCAATCCACTAGGCATCGAGGTGACTGGCATCAATCACGTGAGCAACACTGAATGGGAGGAGGCCTTGAAGTCTGAGTTTCCAGAGGTCTTCAGCGACGGATTGGGCAAGTATATGGGGACCCCTATCACTTTCAACCTAGATCCCAAGGTGCCACCAATTCGCTTAAAGCCCAGAAGGGTCCCATTTGCCTTAAAGGAAAAAATTGATGCACAATTAGATAAACTAATAGCTCAAGGAGTTTTAGAGCCCACTGACCACTCCAGGTGGGAGACACCCATAGTCACACCAATCAAGGCTGATGGGTCAGTGAGAATCTGTGGAGACTATAAGGGGACATTGAACCATGCGCTTCAACAGAGTGCATATCCAGTTCCAGTGGTGCATCATTTACTACATTCACTTGGCAGGGGTACAGTCTTTGCCAAGTTGGACCTGGCACGGGCATATCAACAATTAACAGTTAATGATGCCACTGCTGAAGCCCAAACCATTGTGACCCATAGAGGTGCCTTCAAATGCAAAAGATTGCAATTTGGAGTAAGCGTGGCACCAGGCATCTTCCAAAGCCTTATTGAAAGAATGTTATAAGGGTTGCCAGGGGTGGTGCCCTATTTTGATGATGTTTTAATTTCTGCTGAAAATGACACTCAATTACACGAGAGACTCAGGGAAGTCTTAACTAGATTCAAAAAAGCGGGGTTAAAAGTCAAAGAAGAAAAATGCACACTTAGAACAGATAAAGTGGAATTCTTGGGTTACATGATTGATAAACATGGCATCCACCCCACAGAGGCAAAGGTTCAGGCACTCAAAAAAGCCCCCAGGCTAAAATGCAAAACAGATTTGCAAGCGTTCTTGGGACTCATTAACTTCTATCATATGTTTCTACCTCAGAAGGCAACCATTGCAGAACCCCTACATAGGTTGCTGGACAAAAAATATGCTTGGGTCTGGGGGAGGAAGGAACAAGCTGCATTTAACAATATCAAGAGACTAATCACGTCTGATGCTGTGCTGATACAGTTCTCTGAGAACTTTCCTGTTCTGACTTGTGATGCCTCCCCTTTTGGAGTGGGGGGGGGGGTTTGAGCCACATGCTTCCCACCGGGAAGGAAGCTCGTATTGCATTTTACTCTCGCACCTTGACTAAAGCAGAGAGAAATTACAGCCAACTGGACAAGGAAACCATGGCAATTGTTGCAGCTGTCAAGAAATTCCATGAGTATTTATATGGGAGAACATTTACTATTGTCACAGATCACAAACCTCTGTTAGGCATTGTGGCAGGGGACAAACCAACGCCCACGATCCTGTCACCAAGAATGCTGAGATGGACTGAATTTCTTGCTGCTTATTCATACAAACTGATCCACAGACCTGGTAAAGACATTGGGCATGCAGATGCTTTGAGTCGCTGCCCACTTCCTTCACACATTGAGGACCCTGTTCCTGAGACTCACACCTTTTTCTAGAAACTGTTGCCAAACTTCCAGTACATGCTGCTCAAATTGCCAGAGAGACTGCCAAAGACACTTTATCGGCTCCTGTCATAGGCTGGATTAAGAAAGGTTGGCCACTTCAAGATCTACCTCAACTCGCCCAACCTTTTAAATCCAGGCAAACTGAATTATCTGTATTAAGAGGATGTATTTTGTGGGGTAACAGGGTGGTTATTCCTGCAAAACTACAAAAAGAGGTTTTGGAAATGTTACATGAGGGTCATCCGGGAATTGTCAGAATGAAGGGATTGGCCAGGAGTTATGTATGGTGGCCAGGAATTGACAAAATGGTTGAAAACTGGGTTGCATCTTGTCCCAACTGTCAGGTAGTCAGGCCTGCCCCACCTCTCGCCCCCACACAGGAATGGGAATGTCCTAGGGGCTCATGGTCCAGGATTCACATTGATTTTGCTGGCCCTACCAGGGGGCACACTTTCCTTATTATAGTTGATGCATATTCCAAATGGCTGGAGGTTATCCCTATGGCATCCACCACAACTGAAGCTGTCATCAAACAGCTTAAAAAGCTTTTTGTAACTCATGGGTTACCTGATGTGCTTGTTTCTGACAATGGCCCTCAATTTACATCCAACCTTTTTGAATCATATCTAGCACAACTGGGTATCAGACATGCCCTGACAGCCCCTGGGCATCCTTCAGCTAATGGCCGGGCTGAACGTATGGTACGATTTACCAAGGAAAAACTTCAGCAATTGGGTCCAGGGGATATCACTGAGAGAGTTGAAAAACTTCTCAGTGTTCAGCATATCACTCCCAACCCCTCAACTAATTTAAGCCCAGCTTAAATTACTTACGCACCCAACGCACCACTAGATTCCACTAGTAAAATTCGCACTTTCACTGTGGGTGATTCTGTTTATGCTAAGTACCTCATGGGTGAACCATTATGGATTCCTGCTGAGATAACCCAAATCACAGGCCCCAGGTCTTACAGGGTAGAAATGGAGGATGGTGTCCTCTGGAGCAGGCACATTGATCAGTTAAGATCCAGATTGCCTCAGGAGCTTTTGCTCCTCTCTGGTTCCCATACCTACTGCCTCTTCTAGGGGGGAAGGGGAGGATTATGAGAGTAATCAGCAGGTAAGAATCAACCACATGTATAATGAGCTAACATGACAGGAACTATCCCAAAACCTGTCACAATACCAACAACCATTTTCACAAATGGAAGATTGCATATCACTACCTGATTTAGGTGCTGACATTGGGTTGGAGATGGATTGGGAGGAGAGACCAGGTTGTAGTAACCAAACAGGTTCTACCATTACTACAAGTCCAAGTAAGGAAATGTCAGCAGACACATTTCCTCTCTCACAAGGTGAGAACCAAAACATCTGAACCACGTAGGTCTCAACGTACATGTAAGAGCCCCACCTATTTAAAAGAATACATTAGATAGGTTGAGGTTTGAGTATGGACTGAACCTAGTGGGGAGGGGTGTTATGTATGTAGGTTTGAAGTCATTGGTTTAGTTTGAACTGTTCTTGTAAAATGTTGGAAATGATTGGTTTAAAAAGTGCGGGAAAACCCTGCACTCTGATTGGCTGTCAACTGTGGCTGCTGGCTATAAGTAGCAGCCACAGCCCAGCCAAATTGGGTCCGTTCTGAGCTGTAGTCACTAATAAACTAAGAGCTTGAAGCACTCTGTGTCTGTCTCTTCATGCAAACTTAACAGATACTGCAAAATCCCATTCCCTCCCACCCCACTAACCTGCTTTCCAGCTCCGTTGTCCTGTGCAGGGCAACAAAAGCAGACTCAGCCAATCAGCTGGGACTCAGGAGGCAGAGAATAGATCAGGGCGGGGTCAGTCAGAGGTGGTATTTGCCAGTTCTCCAAACTACTCACTACCAGTTCTCCAGAACTGGTCAGAACCTACTGAATATCTGAATATCACCTCTGTAATCAACCCTTCAGTTGCTATTATTAGAGCTGTAATCTTGCATAAGGTAACATTAGGAATAAGTACCACTGAAATTTACTTCCTACTGAGTGGTGAAGTAAAAATGGAAAACAAATAAGACTGCAAAATATCATTCAGTTTTTCTGAAAGGACACAAATTATCTTTTCATAAAGTGATCAGTTACCATTGGTAGTCTTATGTTTCTTCTGTTTTTAACTTTGGCATTTTCCTTCCAAACTGTATAAAATCACATACGTGTTTGCTGTTGAATGTCCAAATGAACAAAAAGTTTTGGATTTTTTGACTTTGGACTTTGATAATCTTTGGGCGGACTGTAATGATGTATAATTGTTGGATGCTGTGGGCTTCTGAACACCAGGTGTGTTGATAATCAAACTTTATACATAACTTGATTATGGATGAGAGGGCAGACCTGACATGTCGCCAAGAAGAAGAAAAAGTCCCACTCAGTGAGATTCATGTATTGCATCAGTCCTGATCCCAGGGAAAGAGTGCTGGAGAGACAGATGTTCTCTAGGAGACTCTAGGAGACAGATGTTCTCTAGGAGATCCTAGGAGACCCATTATGAGAAGCATTGTTCTGCAGGTAATCAGATGTGAAGCGATGTTTGTGTGATGGAACCAAAGTAATAAACAGAGTGTGATGTTATTGTGCCATGTAGATAAATTAATAAATAAGGAAATGGTATTTGGTACCAAAAGTAAACTTTGGTTATCTCAAATGATATATTGATACCATTACGTGACTTTCCTCTATAAACACCTTTCTGTAGTAATTGGTTTAGTGGTTCACTTTTATCTAACTAGGACTCACACCTGCTTGTTCTTGCCAAAGGAGCATGCCTCTAAAATCCTTCATTCGGGAATTGATGTATCTCTTCGCTGCCTCATTTCACAGAGAAAAATAATAGTGTCAGGGAATATCCTTAGATCAATTGAAACATATGGGATTTTGCTTTCCCATTAATTGCAATAACTGTTGTAAGAATGACTATGTCCAGATCCAATTCAATAACTGCAAAAGTAATAAAAAAGTAGCTATTTTTATTCATTAACATAATGAAACACTTAGCCAGAAAAATCCATATATTGATTTGCTGCAATGGAAGACTGAGTTGGATACTGAGCTTTCTACTCTCTGGCAAATGTAACAAACTGTAAAACTGTTAATGATGTAAAGATATATTTTGCACACTTAAAAGCTATTTAAAATGGATTTCATGCCTTGGAATATATAAACCAACATGCCTGGTGAGGTATTAGATGTGTGTTTATCTAGTATCCCATCATCAAGAAACTTATGTTTAGTTTTCTTCACAAAGAAAAAAATAGAATTAATTGATCACAGATGTCTGGAGTCATAGTAATTAGGAACCCAATTAACCTTGATAATGAATACATTCTCTTCTGTGCAGTGACAGATTACTGTATTCATACATTCTGCAGCCATTCAACCTTATCAAATGCCCTTGTGGCTGATATTGGAATGGGATAGAGTAGAATACCCTAAGAATAGAGAAAGAAATAGAGAAGAGAGAAGAGCAGAATTATCACATCTAATTTTTGTACATTTAAGAGTAGTGTCCAATAGTCCACTCCCATTACTGATTACTTACTATGGTATATATACATATACCATAAGGAACATAATTTTATGTTCCTTAGATGTTAAATCTAAAAAATCCAGTCAAACTTTAACTTAATTAACAGAGGGCGAAGGAAATTTTTTATTGCCTACTGAAGGCCACCAAAAATAACACATAAGCTGTGTAGCAGCAAACTTCAAAGTATAGATAATGGACAAGTAGTCAAGTGTATTTGTATGTATTTTCTTTTAAACAGCATTCCTTTGAAAGCAAATTAAATCAGGTTTGATTAAATTAGCAAAGGAAGAATTAAAAAAAGAGGACAGATTGTTTATAGATCTAATAATTAATTAGTTCTCTTACAAATTATGGCGCTTTCCCAAAAAATTCCAAGGGCTGCTTTCAAAACATTTTGAAATAACAATTTTAAAGGTTTGAATTAAAAACAGCAGCTTAAAAATTGTTAAGACAGATGGCAAGTCATTCATGTGTACACATTTTTCTTCTCAAGTGTATTTATTTAAGTAATATTTATCTCACTTTTCAGTATTAAAAAAATCATGTCAAAGTAGTTAGAACTCAGGAAATTATAAACAATAAAACTAGAAAATAATATAAAATATATCCAGAGTATTGAAACCAACAACCACCAATTAAGCCAACCCTCTTCAATGATGATCTAAAATTAAAAACAAGTGAGAGGAGGCAAAACAATGAATCTTTAACTATAATCCTGGTGATTTATGTATGTATTTATATGCTTTGTACAGATGCCCATCTCACACAAATGACCCAGGGTATGTTACAGAATTAAAACACACAAACCTACATAACTGCTCAGCACCCAAAGAAGTGGTAGTGATTAGTGGCAGAATTCATCATCTACCTGACCCAAATGCCTAGAAACAGCCAGGTTTTCAATGCCTCGTGAAAGGCGAATAGGGTTGGGACCATCCAAATCTCCAGGAGGTTGCTGTTTGATAAGACAGGTGGTGCCACTTAGAAGGCACAATTCCAGGGTCCAACCAGATGTCATTGTTTGTTAGAAGGAACCTAAAGCATGCCCTCTCTACTTGATTTGACAGAGTGAGTAGAAACAGATCCCACAGATAGCCCAGAGGACATCATAGTGGATGATCGGTAACTTGAATTGCACCTAGAAACTTACTGGGAATCACTGAAGCTCCTTGAGCCAGCAGTATGACATGATGTAATGAGAAATACCACAACACCAACCCCGCCCCCCCATTACTAAATTCTGGACCAGCTGCAGCTTCTCAGTGCTTTTCAAGGGCAACCCCATGTAGAGTGCTTAAGGTCAATCCAAACAGGACTAAGGCTTAAAACCATAAGGAAGCCTCCTGGTCCAGGAAAGGGATCAATCGGTACACAAGATAAATCTGTACAATGGTACCCTTGGTCAGGGATGTAACTTCTTTTCAAGTAAGGGATGACAGTCCAGGAGGATCCCTAAACTGTGCACCAACTCTTACTGGAGAAGCATACCC
This sequence comes from Naja naja, assembly GCA_009733165.1. Classification (NCBI taxonomy): domain Eukaryota; kingdom Metazoa; phylum Chordata; class Lepidosauria; order Squamata; family Elapidae; genus Naja; species Naja naja. The sequence goes on along the minus strand of CM019149.1, from coordinate 102,998,478 downwards.
AGAGCTTTCAAGCATGGGGAAAGCAACTTAACAGCATTGCTTGGTCAGCCCAGGGAAGAGATGTATAACTAGGATGTATAATCAGTGATGTATTTATGATAGTGAGCCCCATGCTGACATATGAACCTGCCCAGTAGGTTAATGTAGATGTTGAGTGGGAAAAGGTAGAGCTCAGAGGACCCTCGTAGAGCAAGGGCTTCAGACTTGACCTCTTTCCCTTACCAGTGCTAACTGGAACTGGCTCTGGAGAACGGAGGAGAATGAGCAAACCATGATGTCTCCTGCTCCCAACCTCCTGAGCCAGTTCAGCATAATATGTTTTTTGCAGTAATCTTTCTGAACTGCTAACTGCCCTGGAAAAGCAGTTCAAGTGGGGTACATATCAGATTACTGGAAGATATGTCTGCCATTGTTATTGTTGTAGATGAACTTCCAGCCTATCTTTTTTCACCTTTGAGGGAAAGACCACTTTTACTCTCTGTTGAGATGAGAGATTCAAAGGATAATCTAGTTACAATAAAAACTGATTGTTTGTTGGAGAACAGCTGAGCCAGTTTGGGGGTGGGGTTGGGTCTGAGTGAAGGAATGACAAAAACTCACTAACAGCTCTACTTCTGGCAGGTAAATTCAGCATCCTGTTTTCAAGTGAGAATATAATGTGGGAGAAACCCCAAAGCAATAACCTCTTTCCTCAGCAATGACATTGAAAGAAAGACTAACTTTTACTGTGGCAACTCCATGTAGTCATAATGATCAGCAGCCATGCTTTAATTATTTTTTCTTTTAAGTCAGACTTGACTCCTGGGGGTTATCTGGACAAGACCTTGCAGGTGGAAGTGCTTTGCCATTGCCTTGTTCCTATAGGGTCAAGTGGGAGAGACTGGCCCAAGGTTACTCAGCTGGTTTTATGCCTAAAGTAGGAGTAGAAGTCAAGCTTCCCTGATCCTAATCCAGCACCTTCAGTACCAACAGCCACAAATTTTCTAATGTCCTTTGAATCCATTGGCACTGAGAACCTTACCCAATGTATCTTAAACACAAAATGCCCTTCCTGTTTGGTTCCAAAGAGTGATTGCATCTACGCCTGACTTGAAAGTCATTTTTCTTAATAATTGATTTTTAAAAAGAGATAATGGGGTCAAGGTGTTCAAAGCTAATGAGATGAGTCAACTATAGCAATAAAACACAACATAAATGTTTTGCTCTTCCACCTGTTATGGCAGAAAGGGGATGCCATGCGTGTAACTTTAAGCAGTGCCACTTATGAAAGAGCAGTGGCCTTTTCAAGGATCAGTGAGCATCGTGTTCTGAAAATGCAATGGGACCCAGTAGTTGAACCTCATCAGACTATTATGGCAAATAAGTGCATATTACTTGCAGTCAGTCGATCAGAATGCAGATGGGAGGCAAATGAGCAGGCAGAAAGCACGCTCATTTTTGAATGTATGCATATTTTATGAACTGAAGCAGGGGCACCTACACGATAAGCAGTCGTTTTCAATGTTTGCCTAGCAAAGTTAATGAAACCTGAACATGACAGTAGCAGGTATTGCTCCTCCTGTAATTCACACTGTACAAGACAAGCAGAATTGCTCGTTTCATCAGTGTCTCACCTATTCAGAACCATCCTATCTATACAGCAAAGTGAACTGACCACTGGGTTCAGTGTGCTGGCTGCAGAGAACCAGATTTCAATTCACTCTTAGCCTCTCGGTGACTTTGGTCCACTCATTCCTCCTCTGCTCAGCTTATCTCGAAGGATTCTTGTTGTGAGGATCAAATGAAGCAAAGAGTCTTTTCAAACTGCCTTGAGCTCCGGAAGAAAAGCAAGTAATGAATCTAACAGATAACAATGAAAAAGCAGAAAGATGTTTAATTTATTCATGTTGGTCTTCTGTTTTTATCTATACCGAGGATAACCAGCTTTTCAGATTTGTTTGTCTGATGTGTGGAGATAACTTTATTTATTTTATTTTATTTATTTGATTTGTCAATCGCTTACAAGATAATAGGTATAAGTATAAACATGAGTAAGAATACAGGAAATAGGTACGAATAAGTGGGGACAATAGGACAGGGATGGTAGGCATGATGGTGCACTTATGCAGCCCCTTACAGACCTCTTAAGGAATGGGGTGAGATCAATAGTGGATAGTTTGAGGTAACTTGTCTGGTTTTGGTTGCTATGCTTGCCGGCAATCAGGAGCAACTGCCCATTATAGTAGCAAAAGTCAGTCAGTCAATTCGAAGGCATTTGGGAGGCAAATGGGCAGACAGAAAGCATGCTCCTAGTAGCCCCCAGTCTTTCTCATCTGATGTGCTGCTGCTTCCAATTTTGAGCCCTGTCCTGAAATGATTTTTAAATTAAAAAGAGAGAGACAAATCAATCCAGTTCCCACTCCAGATAATTTGGTAAACTATAGCTGTGATTTGCTGTTGGTGTTGCCATCTTGGTGATGGCTCATTCCATGTTGTGCATATACTATATATTCAGGGATGGGCTTCAACATTTTTTAGCAAAGGATTCTCTGCCCGGTTCCTGGATGGGCATGGCCATGGTTGGCATGGCCTAGTCAGCCTCCTGCACCATGGTGGGGGAGGGGACATTTTTGCCCTCCCCAAGCTCCAGATGCTTTCCTTGAGCCTTTGGGAGGGCAAAAACAGCAACCCCAGGTTCCAGAGACTCCCTGGAAGCCAGAAACAGGCCCACTTCTGGCTTTCCTGAACTTCCGGGAGGCCCATTTTTTCACCCTCCCTGAGCCTCTGTGCATGCCCTGCACTTACCTGCATCCAAAATGGGCTGTGTGGAAGGGGCAGGGTGGGCGAGGACAGCCAGGAGTGGGATTTGGGGGTTCTCTGAAGTCCACAGAATCTTAGCTAGTGGTTCTCCCGAATCCCTATGAACCCCCAGCAGCCCACCCCTGTATATATGTCTGTATTTACCCAGAGTGATCCTTTTCTACAATTTTTCTTGCCTCCCTTCTTTTTCCTGTGTTAGGCAAGATGATATTGTGCCATTTTGATGCCAGCACCATAATGGGACAGTCTGCCCCAGCCAACTTGCCCCAGCCAACTCTCTACACATTCATATTTCAAATACGACACCCCACACCCTTATCTAAGGCATGCAATTTGCATTACAATGTCTCAACACTTGTTTTGTCATTTCCTTCTACCCTAGGGAATGACTACAGATGGTTAGTGTAATTTGCCTTCACCACTTCTAGGTGTCCATTCATCTCTGCTCTGTTTCTTTGTCTTCAAAAGCTTCAATAAGCATTTCTTTGGCATGCAAAGGGTGTTTCCCTGAGAGGAAAACTCATGATCATTTTTTAAAAAGAATTTAAATATGAAATGTTCTCCATTTAGAAACTTCCTTATTCCGATTGAGCAAACAGCATGGGGTAAATATATATCCCCAAAGTGATATTTTATTTACTTGAAGTGTTGTCAGCATTCCCCTATAGGGGAGTGTGCATTGAACATTTAGGCTTGTGAAATGTTATGTGTTGAGGATGATACAATCAGATTATCTTCTGACTTTCTCATGCAGAATGGACAAGCTGCCCAGGATAACATGAATATCTTTTATATGTTATGATTAGAAAATTTGAACATTTGGAACATACTACAACATCAAATAACCAGTCTGAGATAGTGTTAAGGTGCTGGTCTAGAACCAGGAGACGATGGTTCCAAGGTGCTTTTCAAAAGGCAACTGGTTTTTCTTGTTTTTTTTTCTTTTGAAATTTCAGTTCTCATCCAGAACTGAAGAAGCTCCTTGGATGAGAAGTGAAATGTTTTCAAATGGAAAAAAAACCCAAGGAAGTCCAGTTGCCTTTTGAAAAAGCACCTTTGGGACAACTACGATCTGGATGGTTGAGAATCTCCATTACACAGGACAGTGAGTTCTAGTCCCACCTTAGCCATGAAAGCTGGCTGGGTGATTTTGGGCCAGTCACTTTCTCTCACCCTGACTCACTAACAGGATTCTTGTCGGGGAAAGAGGAGGAGGAAAGAGTATTATATAGCAATAGTACTTGGACTTATATACCACTTCACAGTGCTTTACAGCACTTTTTAAGTGGTTTGCAGAGCCAACATATGGCCCTGAAAAATTTGGGTCCTCATTTTACCAACCTCGGAAGGATGGAAGGCTGAGTCAACCTTGAGCCAGTCAGGATCAAACTCCTGGCAGTTGACAAAGTTAGCCTGCAATACTGCATTCTAACCACAGTGCAACCATGGCTCTTATATGTTTGCCATCTTGAGTTACTTATAAAGTAATATAGGCATAATAAAATCTAATGAGATTCAAGGTGCTGGTGTTAACCTATAAAGCCCTTCATGGCATTGGACCGGGGTATTTGCAGGAAACCCTGCTGCCGATAACAGCTTCCCGACGACCCGTGCGCTCCCACCGGCAGGGCCTGCTCAGGGTGCCGTCAGCCAGGCAATGCCGGCTGGTGGCTCCCAGGGGTAGGGTCTTCTCTGTGGGGGCACTCACCCTTTGGAACCAGCTACCCCTGGAGCTCCGGGTGGCCCCTGACCTCCGATCCTTCCGCCGTGGCCTAAAAACTTGCCTGTTCCAACAAGCCTACCTGGACTGAGGGAGGGGGGGTAGGGTTAGGGTTTTTAGTGGTTGTTTTTTAAATTTTTAATTGATTTATGAGATTTCCAGTTTAATTAATTTTTTAATATTTATATTGTATTGTTTTTAGTATTGCAAGCCGCCCTGAGTCCTTAGGGAGATAGGGCAGCATATAAATCTCATAAATAAATAAATAAATAAATAAATAAATAAATAAATAAATAAATAATAAAAGCAGGATGTTCTCTATTTTCATCTTATTTAAAAGAGGGGGAAAGAGGGAATAATACCATTCCCCAGCTAGTCTTTTTTTCCCCTACTGATGTCAGCATTATCCTCACTCAGTGTTAGACCTAAGGTGCTTCAAGGAGGATGTGGGAGAAGTCTTTTGGATTCACATCAGCACCATACTTTTCAGCTTAATTCACTAAAGTTGCCCAATGCTTTTTCCGAGCTTCAGCTTGTGCCTGAAAGGAAAGGAACATCTGTTGACCTTTCAGAAATTAAGATTGATGTGATGCTTAAATCTACGGCCTCTTTTCCTCGAGGTCTGTGTGGGAGCGTGAAACAAGTCAGGCTGTTGTAATGAATAGCAGAGAGGTGTTGTGTCAGTACCCACACAAGGTTGGGAGTGCTTTCTGGCTTGATTTCAGAAGCATGCTGGTGAAAAAGCTGTTTTTGCTTTGAAGACCATAAATAGAGTATATAAGGAAAGGAGAAGGGCCAGTGTCATAACTTTCAGATTGCAGGAGAATGTTGTAAGCATCATTCTACTTGGATTCTGCAAGAAGTGGAGCCTTTCTCCCAATCCACTCTCACATACACTATAAATAGCCTCTCAGAAGCTAATCTAGATAATTAGAAATTTGGCCAGAATTGCCTCCTTTAATCCACCAAAGCAGTGCCTGCAAATTTCCTCTTAAGACAAGGACTGTGGGTGTTTTTGCAGGGAAAAGGGAAGGGCATCTTGCAATATTCCGAGGCACTGAAACTGATGCTTTCCAGATGCTTTGGACTATATTTCCCATAATTCACAAACTACATTGGTGTTCCAATCTGGCATAGTTCAAAGGTACCAGCTTTAGGTATGGATGCACTTGCATTGAAAGCTGCATTCACAGAGGGATAGACTCAAGAGCATGTGAAGTGTTAATACCACTCTATAATGCCTTGGTAAGGTCACACTTGGAATATTGCATCCTGTTTTGGTCACCATAATGTAAAAAAGATGTTGATACTCTAGAAAAAATGCAGAGAAGAGCAAGAAAGATGATCAGAGGATTGGAGGCTAAAACATATAAAGAACGGTTGCTGGAATTGGGTGTCTAGTTTAATGAAAAGACAGATTAGGGGTGACATGATAGCAGTGTTCCAATATCTCAGGGATTGCCACAAAGAAGAGGGAGTCAAGCTATTCTCCAAAGCATCTGAAGCAGAGGTGGGATTCTACCAGTGTGCACCTATTCCCTAGAACTGGTTGTTAACATTCTAAGCAGTTCGGCGAACCGGTTGTGAAAAGAAATTACTGGCCTAATCCTGTAAGGAAGGCAGGAAGGAAACATTCTGGTGTTGCTCACAGAAACTGCCTCTCTGTTAACCCTTATTACATTCTTGGCAGGACTAGACTTCCTGTCTCTGGAACGTCTCTGGAGTCCCCCCCCCTCCTTTGCTGGTACTTTGCTTGTGTGGAGTGACCATTCAAAGTTACAATGGCACTGAAAAAAGTGACTTATGACCATTTTTCACACTTACAACTGTTGCAGCATCCCCACAGTCATGAAAGGCCAGGCGAGAAGATGCGTGCCTCGATGTGAGTGATATTGAGTTGGCCATGCCCAGCCAATAACATGACCACCAAGCCATGCCCACCAACTAAGCCACGCTCACGGAACCAGTTGTTAAAAAATTTGAATCCCACCCCTGCTCTGAAGCAATGGATGGAAACTAATAAAGGAAAAAAACAACCTAGAACTAAGGAGAAATTTCCTGATAGAATAATTAGTCAATGGAACGACTTGCCTCCAGAAGTTGTGAATGCTCCAACATTGGAAGTTTTTAAGAAGGGATTGGACAACCATTTGTCTGAAATGGTATATAGGGTTTCCTGCCTGGGCAGGGCATTGGACTAGAAGACCTTCAAGGTCCCTTCCAATTCTGATATTCTGTTAAGGGCAACATGCTGTTCAAGAGATGAAGAGCAGCTATAGTGCAAAACAAAGAAAGGGAACAGAGCTTATAGTTGACTGTTTAATTTTAACTTCCAGCATCATATAATTTATAGTTTTCATCCAAATGCAGATTTTATTTTTTACATTCAAGATCTTGCCATGTTTGCAACACTATCATAATACCAGCAAGTTAGGCCATCTACTACTTCAGTAGTAATCCATTCACCACATCTATTTTTATATCTCTGGCTTCTCTGATAAAAGCTCGAAAATGTGTGGGGTAAAAATGATATCTCTTTGAAATCCTGTAGAATCATTGGGGACTTCCGGGTTGAGCCTTCTTGAGAACAGGCGGCGGTTTGTGATCGTCCTTGACCGCAGCCTGGCTCTTGCGTCGGAGAGCCCCGATCCTGCAAGGTTCGGGGCTGAAGCTGCCTCGTAGGGGGGGCGGAGAAGGAAAACCTGCCAGCCAGAATGAGGGGAGCCGCATCTCCCCCCTTTTGGGTCTGGTCTTTTCCCTCCGAAGACGTCAAGAAGTGGTGGTCAAAAATGGCCACCTCGAAGAGAAGGTCTCAACGGGATTAAGATTGGTGCAGGAGGAAAGAGAGAAGTCGACAGCAGAGGAACCGGGAGTATCGGATGGATTAAGATAAAGATGAGTTTTAAAAAAGCAGAAGCGCGAGTCTCAAGTGAAGGAAAAATAAGTAAAATATTTTGACAGCTATAAGGGCTTAAAAGAAGCCAGTAAGAATTTAAGTTTGGGGGGAAAACTTTGAATATCAAAATAAAAGGAAAGGGTTAAGACTCTGTGCAGAAAGTGCCACTTTGTGGAGAAAAATTGGAAGCTAAAGAAGAAAGAAACTATCTTGTTCCTTTGTGGATTGGAGTTGTTACATTTTAAAGAGACGCAAGACTCATAGAAAGTGAAAGCTTGAATACACAAAGACGGACTACCGGACTAATTGGTGATATTGATATAGACTCTGGACCTGGGTTAGGATCATAGAAAATTTAAAGAAGAAGAAATAAGGAAAATAAAAATTCTGGTGGCCATCCAAAGAATTAAAATGGAGTTTAAAAGTATGAAAGAACTGCTACAGGAAGTGTCTGAACTAACTTGGCTTGTTGCAGAAAACATGGGCATTCAAATGCTGAATAAAGAAGAAGAAGGAGCCTTGGAAAGGAGGAGCCAGCACAAGAGAAAGCCATCTTAAAAAGACAATTAATACAAAGATCAATACAAATAAAAGGGAAAGGAAGGGTGGCTAAAAAATGGAACCTAAGAAAGTATCTAAAGGGAACATTTATGAAATTAAGCATGTTAGAAGGTTCAGAAGGAAAGGAACAGAAAGGTAAAGAGAGAGAGGATTCAAACTGGATAGAGAAGGGGAGAGCAGGATAAAAGGGAGGAGAAGGGAGCCAGCACAAGCGAAAGCCATTTAAAAGACAACTATCACAAAGATTAATACAAATAAAAGGAAAGGGAGGATGGTCAAAAAATGAAACTTAAGAAGGTAATTCAAAAGGGGAATATTTATGAAATTAGGCATGTTAGAAAGGTCCAGAAGGATAGAGAAAAAGAGAGAGAGGGATTCAAACTGGATAGAGAAGGGGGATAGCGGGACAAAAGAGAGGAGAAGGAACAAGAAACAAGAACAAAAGATAGAGAGACACGGGAATTACATAATGAAGAAAGAAACTTGCTTGCATAGAGATAATGGCTAATGTATTAAAAAGGGGGTTCTGCATGAAGAAATGGTAATAAGAATATATTGTAATTATAAAAGTGTAAAACAATAGGGGTTACTGACAATTTTTACTGGTAAAAGGTCACATTTTTATTATTTACAAAAGAAAGGTAAATGACAATTAGATAAATTGAATTAATTGAAATGATTTTAGAAAATGCCTAAAAATGAGATTTGTCAATAACCAAGATTAGTTATTTTTATTATTATCTTAGAACTATAAATAAATCTTAGGGGGGATATGTATTGCAGAACCCGATCGATTAGAGATATATTGTAAGGGAGCTTTTCTTTTCTCCTTTTTCTTTTCTTTTTCTCTATCTTTCATTTTAAAGGAATGATTATGATTATGCTACTATATTAACCACTGAGGTGTCACTTTCAAAGTAGTAAAAGGGGGCAAGTCTAGGGTTTTTTTTCTCATTCTTTTTAGTGTTAAAATTTGTATGGATTTAGAATTATGGAGAGAATATGTGATGAAAGGGCAAATCTGACAGACAAAAGAATTCTGTAAATGATAAAAGAGTATTAACAATGTGAAGATAATTAAAGGATAGACATGGATGAACTTTATCTTTAATATGATGGGCAAATATATTGTTATTTGTAAGATTTATAAATGATGTTTTTAAAATATATATATATGTTTGCAATCAATTTGAAATGAACTGGGGGATTACACAGATTGAGATTAAGATTTGAGATTAGGATTAATTTCTTTGACCCTTTGTCTGTTAAAATGGAATAGAAGTGAAGTTAAATGCTTAAAATGGATATAGACCTACTGTCATATTTGCATGTAAAAGTGACGACCCGGGAACATGCTGTCTACTGAAAAGAGCTGTTTTAAAAAATTGTTAAAAATTGAATAAAATTTGTTTAAAAAAAAAAGAAATCCTGTAGAATCATTGTCAGTCAGAGACAACCAGTTTGGTGCCAATTTAGCACAAATACCTGGACCAACTTTAGTTTAAAATATATATTATTCTGGTTTTAAAAATTCACAAGAAATTTGTCATACTGAATCAACAACTGCAAAGTGTCAGCCTCAAGAATTATACACAAGAATGGCTTTGGGCCCAACTGTATAATCGTATACTTCAGAAGTGTCCTAAAAAGTAAAAAAAAAATGGCTGAGTAACTATAGTCCTGTCGGAAGATTTATCCTTCTGGGTTCAGGTGAAGGAAGAGATCAAGAAGGGCTGATATGCTGAGAGTGCCTGGGTTTTATAACCTTTGTTGGGATTTGAATTGGAGCTTGTATTCTGATTGGTTGTCAGACTCCTATGGGGCCATGCAGGGACAACTCTGTAGGCTGTCCTGAGTTCCAGGCTTGGTTGAGCCTTGCTGGATGATGATGTAATGAAAAGGGCTTTGAACAATTGCTATAGCTTTACCTGGAGATCTTTGTTGTGTAAAATACTCTGACCCAGGCCTTAATGGCCCACCATTAACAAAGGTGGGGGTGAACTTCTACTTCTGAGGTGAGTTTCTGCTTCTGAGTTTCTACTCTTTTAGGGGAAATATTCTGCCTTTTTAATATTTCCTAGGATATTTCATTTTTCTAGGAGAGGGGTGGGTGCTTGCTTCGTACAGTCTCATGCTGTGTTTGGAAGTTTGTCTACTTGTATCTTTTAAAGACTACAGCAAAGAATATTATTATTATTATTATTAATTGGATTTCTAAGCCGCCCAATCTCCCTAAGGACTTGGGGCGGCGTACAGTAAAAACGATACAAATATACAATTAAAAAGAAATTAAATCTAGTAGAAACCCAAAACGTAATTAAAACACTAAAAACAATCCTTAAAACTCCCCGTATAGCCCACCCTCAGTCCAGGTCAGTGAGTTGGAATAACCATGTTTTTAGGCCCCGGTGGAAGGAGCGGAGGTCAGGGGCCACCCGGAGCTCCAGGGGCAGCTGGTTCCAAAGGGTGGGTGCTCCCACAGAGAAGGCCCTATCCCTAGGGGTCGCCAGCCAACATTGTCTGGCTGACGGAATCCCGAGGAGGCCCTGTCTGTGAGAGCGCACAGGACAATGGGAAACAGTCGCTGGCAGCAGGGTCTCCAGTAAATATCCCGGTTCTAAGCCATGAAGGGCTTTATAGGTCAAAACCAGTACCTTGAATCTCACCCGGAGGGCAACCTTGCCCTCTTGGTGGGCTCAGCATAATTGATCATAATCAATTTTCCTGTATGTGACTTTCATTCCCTCAAGACAGCACTTCTGTGGAAGTGCCTATCATATTCTATTAACACTGCAAATGTATATATCACCCATATTCTTGCATCAATGCTCGTAATCTGGGAATCATTCTTACCATTTTTGGGGCAAAGATCAGCTTGAATACTTGCATTATTTCCAACCACCACAGGAACTGGATAGATCTTTTCTTCAAGTCTCACTTCAGGGTTTAAGAGAAATCAGAGAGGCTGTAGACCAGGGGTCCCCAAACTTGGCAACTTTAAGATTTGTGGACTTCAACTCAAAAGTTGAAGTCCACAAATCTTAAAGTTGCCAAATTTGGAGACCTCTGCTGTAGACAGTTGAATCACAAGCAGTCCTTACATTTATCTGAATGCATGAACATCATATTCCCCTCTACTCAGAAATTCACTTCAAATCTGGAAGGATTCCTGGCACAAATTCTTTCTTCAATTGAGAGACAACTGGTACAAAAAACCCAAAAGCATCAGTTGTGCAAATTTATTTATTACATAGGTGCTACAGAATTAGATGAGTTTTGAAATTTCAGAAATATGTCTGCAATAACTGCAACTTGAACTCAGTGCTGTTTTAAAATTCAGGTCCTTCCCACAACACTGTCCAACTATTTACTAAATCTGCATTGCTATCATTATTCATCTTATCATCACTCCTATCACCCATCCCCTCACACTTGTGACTGTATGACTGTAACTTTGTTGCTTGTATCCTTACAATTTATATTGACTGTTTCCTAGTATGATTTGGTTGCTTATTTGTACCCTATAATTATCATTAAGTGTTGTACCTTATGATTCTTGACGAATGTATCTTTTCTTTTTATGTACACTGAGAGCATATGCACCAAGACAAATTCCTTGTGTGTCTAATCACACTTGACCAATAAAGAATTCATTCATTCCTTTAAGGCTATCAAGTTTGGGCTGCAAACATCTAGGCAACCATTAGATGGCCACAAATGCTGAGAATGCATTTCATTCTGACCATTTAGATGTTTGCAGTCTAGACCTGTCACCCTTACATTGATTTCACCATCATTTTGTACTTACTGCCACTTCTCTCCCCATCTGGCCTGGTTTGCCATATTTTTATTCAAAGGCATCCATCATTAGACAGACTGATCATCTCATATCCTCTTTAAAGAGAAAACACTATCCGAATAGAGCAGATGAGGCTGAAAATTGCCACTTTGGGCTACCATCTGAAGAAATATTCAGGGCAGTCTTTTCCTCTGTGGGAGGCAAAGTACATTTCAATTTAAACTACAGTAATTACTTCCTAATTTGTATTTCTATATGCAAACTAACATAGGCACATTTTATGCAAAGTATAAATGGCCGACCTTGTGGCTAATATAGTGCCACAAACTATATTTTAGGGCCAGCAGGAGGCAGGGCCCTATCCTTTTTTTCTACCTTTTAATTCAGTGAATTGGCTAGGAAGTGTCTTGGAAGAATAATGACTCTGAGTACATAGGGGAGCCACCAGGTGTTATGGAAGAAGTCTAACAAGATCTTTCCTGTATGCAATGATCTTGCAGATACAGCCACTTTTGCCAAGTTTATCCACATCAATCGAGAAAAGTTATAGAGATGGAGAAGGTACACAAAATTCTACATAAAATGATCATAAGCTGGATCAATTTTCATATTAAAAAATATGCTTCAGGTTTTTGAGTATGTGTGTCCACAAACAAATATCTAAGAAAAATATCAGGGTTTATATATGATAAATTGTGTATAAATTGTGTAGAGATAATAAAAAAGAAAAATAGTATAATAGGATCTCTCTCTCCCTTCCTCGCCCCTTGTGTGTGTGTGTGTGAGAGAGAGAGAGACAGACAGACAGACAGACAGAGACAGACAGACAGAGAGAAAGAGACAGAGACAGAGATTCAACGAATGATGGGAAATAAAAGACAAAAGAAAAGACTTCTTTGCAAGCCCAGTTCATAGTCCATATTCCAAGACTGAAGGATGACTAAACATCTCTACATCAGCAATCAATACCCAGATGAACATAGATTAACAGCAAGATTAACACCAGACCAACTCTCAAAAAGTAAACAATATCCCAATCAAGGAATAGCCAAAAGTAAACAGCCCAACCAAAGAAACCGGACCAGCCCCACCAACACTGATAGGCCAAGCCACTGGAATATAAACTGAGAGCAAACCCCACTCCTTACTAGCCCTGATCATGTTACCTAGTTTGGGTAATGAAACATCTGCAAGAAAACAACCAAGCTCAGAGAGCACCAAGGATCCCTCATGAGGGATGACTCTTTGTCATGTAGGCAAATCCAGAATTCAATTATTTCAGTTCCTCTCGTTGCTGGATGTAGGAAAAGGCCTTTTCTCTGTTAATGGGGTCAGAGAAGTCCATGAAGGAAATCTTCCATGCCTTGGATGTGAGTATAAGAAGCTGGAGAAACCAAGGAACGGAAAGAAAGGACCATTTGCACTTAAATCCCCCCCTCCCTGTCTTGTCTATATCTCATTAAAAGTTGTAAAATTGAATGCAGTATTAATTTTTGACTTCATCATGGTTTCAGGTAACTTCTTGTACATATATTTTTTTACTGTAGGATATTTTGGTGACTTATCCAAAGGTATTTTGAGGCCAAAGGTACTTCGTTTGTAGAGATCGAAATACTGCTTTTTCTTTTCCATTTTTGTTTGTATTAATTTTTGCTTGGTATTACTGAGAACAGTTCTATAATTATCTCCTTCTACATTAAATGTCTGCATTTTAATACAGTGTGAAAAGAGAGGCGTTAATTTTTTCTTTCTCTCCTTCTCTGTCTCTTAATATAATTGCGCTTCACCTTCTATGTGATTGATTTAACCCCATGAAGGAGGAGTGAAATATGGATAAGACTACTAGTTATGGCTAGTAGTCTTATCCAATAGTCAGGATCTGGCATTTAGAAGGCCAGATCCTGAAGATGAAACTCAAATACTTTGACCACTTAACAAGAAGGAAGGACTCACTGGAGAAGAGCCTAATGCTGGGAAAGATTGAGTGCAATAGAAGAAGGGGACAACAGAGAATGAGGTGGCTGGATGGAGTCACTGAAGCAGTAGGCATGAGCTTAAATGGACTCCAGAAGATGGCAGAGGACAGGAAGGCCTGGAGGAACATTGTCCATCTGGTCGCGATGGGTTGGACACGACTTCGCAACTAACAACAACTAGTTATGGCAGCTAAATAATATCACTTTTGATGTCAGAAGCAATGTACATCTGAAAGCCAGTTGCTGGGGAATTCAGGCTAGGAGGGCTAATGGACTTTACATAGCCAAATATTTTAAGTGCTGTTGAAAAAAAAAACACGTGGTTCTGAAGATGGTTTCTATTACTCATTGAGTAAGATCGTTCTGACTTTATTAGGGGATGAAACTTATAAAAATGTACCATGGCATCAAATTGGCCAATGTTCTATGTTAGGCAGTGCCTTCCCAGATTTGGGAAGGCTGGTATATTAAGTCTGATTAGGTTCATTTCCCGCTGGCAACCGTTACGATGTCCATTTATTTCCCACTCTGCTCTGATCCCAAGTTGTTCTAGCACAGAGATTCAAGCTCTTTCTATTGGTCACAAACTCAAGGAAGAAGAAAAAAACTATGGCTGGATGGAAGAACTGAAAGGGAATCAAAGAATTAGAATTGGTCTGCCAGCTATTAAGCTGCCTTAAACAAGTACCCAGTGAGGCTGATTAGTGAAACCACATCCTGATGAGCTGAGGCAGTGCTAGAGGCTTTGTGTGAGTTTCTCAAAGCTTTCTGCAGCCCATGCCAGGAAGTTTTACTAACAATCTTCTTGGAATCTCAGTTTAGGTATAAAAATGGTCAGAAAAGCAGAAATGGGATAATCATTATGCTATATATTCTATATATTCTATAGAAGAGCACACATGGCTTTTTTTATTTAAAAAGATCAAAATGCAGACAGTACATTTAGTTTAGCTAAGATTAATTTGAAAGTTCAGTATACAGTTTTTTTAAAAAAAAAACAGTTTCTCCTTTTCAGATTCTATGAATTTATGTATAGCTTTGCCGGCGAATGTTTTCACAGCTTCACGCTGGTGTTAGTTATATAGAAAGGTAGCCAGGGTGAGCAAACAGTGCCAAAGGTTTTTTGGAGAATGATTTTTATTACAGATAATCCTCAATTTACAACCATTCATTTAGTGACTGTTCGAATTTACAATAGTACTGGACAGTGGTGGGATTCAAATTCTTTTGCTACCAATTCTGTGGGCATGGCTTGGTGGGCATGGCAGGGGAAGGATACTGTAAAATCTCCAGTCAGAGATGGGATTTGCCAGTTCTCTGAACTACTCAAAATTTCCACTACCAGTTCTTCAGAACTGGTCAGAACCTGCTGAATCCCACCTCTGGTACTGGAAAAAAATTAGCCATGACTGTTTTTCACACTTATAACCATGGCAGCACCTTCATGGTCACATGATCAAAATTCAAATGTTTGGCAACTGGCATGTACTTACGATAGTTGCAGTAAAACAAGGTTTTGTGACCTTCTGACAAACAGAATCAATGGGTAAGCTAGATTCAGATTAACAATTGTTTTACTAACTTAACAACTGCAATGATTCACTTAGCAACAGTAGCAAGAAAGGTCGTAAAGTGGGACAAAGCTAACTTAACCACTGTCTTGCCAACCACAGAAATTTTGGGCTCAATTGTGGTTGTAAGTCGAGGAATACTGTATTTTTGTTACAGAAATAAGAATGCTTTGGTGTTCATTTTATTCCAGGTTTTCTGAGCTTTGGATCTGCGGTATTTATTATCTAAACATTATGTTTCTTTTTAAAGAAAAGAAGCTAACTTTTTAAAAATGAAAAATATTATGATATGGGAATAGCCAGGCTCTTTATCAGAAAGCACATGCATGCACACAAAAACCCCTGAGCTGTTGGGAACCATCTGCTGTACTTAATGGATGAGGAAATGTTATAATGCGAGCCACATTCTCTTTTATTTAGAGCTTTTGTGCTAGCAAGCAAATATATATGTATATCACATTTGAATACAAGCTAATAAAGAGAGGAGAGGAGTTAACATTAACAAAGAGGTTTAGTAATCCTGCTCTCATCCCAAATGTTGTACAAATGAAAAAAAGCCCAAGTTAAGAAGGAAAACATTATTAGTTTTTCTTTTTTAAATTCTGTCCTTGCTATAAACTCGGCATGGTTGCACAAGATAAGAATATTCTAGCTACCATTTTGGTAATGGAATAGGATGTCTCAAATTAGTCAACACCTTGAATTAATTTGGAGTCATATAAATCAACTTTTCATCTGAAGGGCCAGGGAGGCTGGGTGATACCATGCATCGGTCCATTTATGCTAATAGGAAAATGTCTGTAAGTAGGTTATCAAAGGCTTACATTCTGCACAGAATGACAGATTAATACAGCCTGTTTTCTTGTGCAGACTTAGCTAGTATAAGGCAGCTGTCAAACAGTAGGCACCAAGGGCTCTGTAATAGTATGCAGAAAAGACCCTGGGAGACTAGGTGAAGAAATGCTGCATAGGGAATGGTCAGATAAGAAATAGGATACCTGCAACTAGATAGTGGATGGGGGCAAGAGGATCAGAAGCAGAGGTGGTATTCAGTCAGTTCTGACAGGCTTTGGAGAACCGGTAGTGGAAATTTTGAGTAGTTCGGAGAACTGGTAAATACCAACTCTAATTGGCCTCGCCCCCATCTATTAACTGCCTTCTGGGTCCCAGCTGATCGGAGTTGCCGCTGATTAGCAAGGTCTTCTTTTGTTGCCCTGCACAAGAGAACGGAGCTGGAAACAGGTTAGTGGGGTGGGGAGGGAATGTGGATTTTACAATATCCTTCCCCTGGAATGGGGTGGTAATGGGGATTTTACAGTATCCTTCCCATCAAACCACACCCACCAAGTCACACCACACCCACCAAGTCACGCCCGCAGAACCGGTAGTAAAAAAATTTGAATACCACCACTAATCAGAAGGGACCCCCTCTAGTTTCTCAGGCTGTAAAGGGGACAGATGGGTGACAGAATTGTACTTTCAGGTTCTATCAGTGTAGCTTTACAATACAATAGAATTACCTTATCTGGTCATATTTCCTGTCTGGTCTGACATCAATCTTGCAAGTTTGGATTTACAATTCTCCAGGGTCTCCTTTACACCCCAGTATATAGATTTTTATTTTCTCTCAGAAAGGCATATGATTGTAGAGTGCCCATGGAGGGCCACGGCTTAGAAGCTTAGAAAGGAGTAAGTGAAGTAAGTGGAGGCTGGGCCTATCCAAAATTGCCAGCCATGATAGATAATTGAAAAGTGCTTACTCAAAGACAGTATACATAAACGTACTAGATGAATGGGCAGAAACACAGGAAAGACTTCATCATTATGTCCTCCTGGAGATTTTTTAGAAGCATCTGTTTGAAGCAGCTAAAGCTAATTACCACTTGCCCTCTAACTCAGCACACACAGAAGTTGATTGGACAAAAGGAATGGCTTAAGTAAGCCATCTTCTCAGTACCTTTTTGTTCCTGAGGAAACTGGGTCATTCTGTCACCATTAAAATGGGTGTTGAAATGCACTCTACATAGGCTGCTTCTGAAGAACATTCATAAACTTCAATTGGTGCAGAGTGTGGCTGCGCAGGTGGTAAATATGCCAGATACAGTATATGGCACATATAACACCACTACTGTGTGAGTTGCATTGGTTACCAGTATGTTTCTGGCTACAGTTAAAGGGGCTGGTGTTATCTTTAGAGCCCCATGTGGTTATCTTTAGAGCCCCATGTGGTTAACTGAGTTATCTGCATTTTTTTCAAGGATCACTACCTGCCATTTCAATCTAGCAGATTGGGCATACTACAGATCCCAGCAGACAACAAAAAAGCATTGGTGGTGGTGGCGACGGTTGGGGCGGTGGCCACGAAGGAATTAGAAGATAAGCCTTCTCTGGTGTAGCCTCTGCTTTACTGAATAGTCTCCACTCAGAGATTACAACAGACCTGTTGGCCTTTTGTAAAACTTTAAAAACTTGCCTTTGTTCCTGATCCTGGGCATTGAATATATTAAGGGCCTTGTTTATTGGTTTTATTGTTAACTGGTTAACTATCTCAGCTGCTGTGTATATTTATTCTGGATGTTTTTTTTTAGTTTTGGAATATACCCAGAGTAACTGACTAAGATTGGAGGCTAGAGAAATTGAATAAATAAATAAACCTCTCTGCCGGCAATCTTTTCAAATAACCATGGCTAGCTAAGTGTCTTGAGACTCACAGTTAATGGCGATTCATAATTTCATTGATAAAACAATGCAGCATAATTCCAGACTTGAAAATAGAAAGTTCACATAGAAGCATTTATTTATTTAAATACCTCACAACTCAAATTTCTCCAGGAACTTTGCAGAATAATTTAAAGCATAACAATAGCATAATGTACTGTGACAAATTCACAACAAGGACAGCCACCATAAAAACAATAGATATGCCAACTCAGCATAAAGTAATACAGATGAAAAAACTAAAAAACAGTATCACCAGGTACAGACATGATCTGAATTTTTATGTGAATCTTCCTTTGAATTTTGAATACCTGGCCATGTCCATTTACAAAGAGGGAGCCAAATTTTGCCTATATATTATCCATCTGATACAGTATATTTGCCATGGAGATTCAGATTCTCAAGTGAAAGAGAATTTGCTCAGCAGAACTGAATTGTATTTTCTTCTATTCATATGTAATTTGATCTTTAATCTGAATTTTAAAAGAATGAAGTATCTATGATAGTCTTTCTAATAAAATTCCAGACCTCAAGAGAGCTGCAAATCTGTTGTGATTATATAAATACACTTTGGAAACTATTTCTAATGTTTTGGTTTAGCTCTCCCACATCTGTTTAATGGATAGAAAAAACTACATTGACTAACCAGGATTGCACAGCCATCCTGTCTTCAGTATCCGGATCGAAGGAGTCAGAGAGAATGAGGAGTGATTGAGAGAACGAGATGAGAAAGAGAGAAGGAGAAAGAAAAAAAGATGAGAGAGAAAGATGAGAGAGAGAGAGAGAGAGAGACCTAGCCATGCCCACTCCAGTCACATGACCACCTAGCCATGCCCAGCCAGTCACATGACCACCAAGCCACACCCACAAATTAGGCCATGCCCACAGAACCGGTTGTTAAGAAATTTGAATCCCAGCTCTGGTGCTTTTGGACTAGTCATTCTCTCTCAGCCCAACTTACCTCACAGGTTTGTTCTTGTGGGGAAAATAGGAAGAGGAAGGTGTGTAGGATACATTTACGGCCTTGAGTTATTTGTAAAATTAATAAAGGCAGGATACAAATAATAACTAAATAAATTACCAAAATATAAAATGGCAAATAAGCATAGAACAAACAAATCTGAGAAGAGAAGGCCCACTCAGTCAACCCCTAGAGCCTGGGTGGAAGAGACAGGTCTTAAAGGCTGTTGAAATGGCAAGGAGGCCTATCATATGGCTGAGAAGAGATCGTCCAATAGAGCAGGAACAACCACAGAACAAGGCATATTTCATCAGTCCTATAGGATGACAAGACTTTAAACATAGAGTCGGCCCTCCCTTTGTGTAACAAGGTGTGTTTCAAAAAAGAAAAGAGACACGGTGGACACCATATGGAATCACAGAAATGTAAGGAAAGCAGGCACATCTCAGATATTTGAATGGGCCAAATACCCATCATTCTTCAGGGACATAGCAAAGTACACACAGTACCATTGTATCACCTAATGTTCTCCTCCTTCTTTGGATGCAGGAACTCTTTTCCCATTCTACAGTTTGATCAGAACTATTCAGTGTGTATAACCAGAAAATGGAACATTTGAATTTTCACCCCACCATTTGACATGTCTGCAGGAGGGTAAAAATTTAATGGCCTTATCAGATATTTTGTCAGCAACATGCTTAGGTATCCACAAGGGAAGGGAAAAGGAAAATAGATGATTGAGTATGCATTGTGAAGTCACAAGCAATTCTGTCAAGGAGGAGTTTGTGTTATGGTGTCATCATTCATATTTAACATTGTGATGAAATTGTGGTTTGCTTCAGATGTCTTGGGAAACATAGGCATTGTGTTCTCACAAAAGAAATGACTATGGTCATTGGAATTTTATCCCATCTTGGCACCAATCTTTATGTCTGCACACTTACTGGATTCTTCTCTTGCTGTATATATTTATCACAGTCTTCATATTGGTAAAGAAGCATTGGTTAGAGCCGAGATCTTGACATATTAGGTTGAAACAACTTTGCTTCATGTTCTCATAAATTTATGTCCCTTCTCTAGATAAGTTAGTTGATTACTCATCTATGAGTGATCTGCAATGATCTACAATTTTAGTTCGTCTAGCATAATTTGTGAACTCGCACAAATCACCCATTCTGATACTGAAAGTGGAGAATGTGTCACCTCAGCTTGATACTTCAGAATAGCCATGGGTGTTCTGACAGGCAATGGTGGCAATTTTACTTTTGCAGTCTTCCTACAGATTTCTAGTGCTGCTTCCAAAATGTTCATTATGAATGTTCTAACAGCTTATCTCCCACTCATTTCAGATGAGCACTCAAAGAACCACTACTGCAGGGGAATAACTAGATTTGGGCTCATTGTCTTGAAGAGAGCATCTTTTCAATGCATGGCTTTCGAAATTTAAGAATTTGGTGTCACTCTTCTATGGTAGCAACCAAGACCAGAAACAGTTAATCGAAAGCCCATAGTACTTAGATGTATTAAGAAGAAAGCTTTAAAGATACAAACATTCCAGCCAGTGCTTTACTTTCAGATGAAGCTTCTATGCATGGTTGATAGTGTGTGAGACTATTCTAAACTGTTTTCTCCTGTTCTTATTTATTTTATTTTTATTTATTTATTTTATTTATGAGATTTATATGCTGCCCTATCTCCCTAAGGACTCAGGGTGGCTTACAATACTAAAAAACAATACAATATAAATGTTAAAAAATTAATTAAACTGGAAATCTCATAAATCCAATTAAAAATTTAAAAAACAACCACTAAAAACCACTAAAAAGACCCTCCCCCCTCCTTCAGTCTGGGTAGGCTAGCTGGAAAAGCCAAGTTTTTAGGCCACGGCAGAAGGATCGGAGGTCAGGGGCCACCCAGAGCTCCAGGGGTAGCTGGTTCCAAAGGGTGGGTGCCCCCACAGAGAAGATCCTACCCCTGGGAGCCGCCAGCCGGCATTGACTGGCTGACGGCACCCTGAGCAGGCCCTGCTGGTGGGAGCGCACAGGTCGTCGGGAAGCTGTTATCAGCAGCAGGGTTTCCTGCAAATACCCCGGTCCAATGCCATGAAGGGCTTTATAGGTTAACACCAGCAGTTCTTGGCATTGGTGGAATTCAATTTTTTTTATTAATAGTTCTGTGGGCGTGGCTTGGTGGGCATGGCATGGGAAGGATACTGTAAAATCTCCAGTCAGAGGTGGTATTTACCGGTTTTCTGAACTACTCAAAATTTCTACTACCAGTTCTCCAGAACCTGCTAAATACCACCTCTGGTGCTGACATGGAGGAGGGCTGCAAAGGGAAGAGAAGGCTTTACTCTTTTGTAAAAGTGGAAAGATGTGCATCTCATTGTTTCATCACTGCTCGTCCTTTTATTGGTCTAGGAGCTGATTCTCATACCTTTAGAACTACCCTTCAGTTTCAACAGGCACTTCAAAATTTCTCCTGTGAAGATTAGGGGAATTCATTTGCATAGAACTTGCACAGAATTGAGTTAAAGAAATCATGAGATATCCTAGTTTGGCTTGATGAGAAGAGGTAGCCTATGCAAATTGCCTTTTGTTCTCTTGTGGAAAAAAAAAGACTTCTTTGATTTGATACCTCCAGAGTTTAAATAAGTAAATAAGAAGTGCAAGGAACATATCTTGTCAACAGTGTAAAACTTCAGAGGTACCATCAAACTTCCCACATCTTTTCAATGGTAGTTAAAGGCACATCATAAGGATGAGGCAGAAAACTTATAAGAAAGTTGGCTGGCCAGGCAGCTTTAATATGTTATAAACTGCTCTAGAATTTGACTGGTCTGGAACATCTGGCTGATTAATGTACTTGGAGAAAATGCTGCTTTCTGTATTTTCCCGTTTCTAATTATATGACTAATATATCACTGACTCTTGTCCCCTACCCAAACATGCAGTCAGCATAAAATGATTACTCTCTAGCACTGTTTTACTGCATTGGCAAATTTCTGAAGCAAGATGCCAGGGGAAGTAGTGCTTCCTGTTAAGTTTGCATGAAGAGTCAGACGCGAAGAGCTTCAGTGAAGAGTTTATTAAGTGACTACAGCTCGAATGGACCCGACTTGGCTGGGCCACAGCTGCTTCTTATAGCTAGCAGCCGTAGTTGCCAGCCAATGGGAGTGCAGGGTTTCTTCCTGCACTATTTAAACCAATACCATTTGACATTTTACAAGAATAGTTCAAATAAACCAATAACATTCAAACCTACATACATAATACTTCCAGTATTGTGCAAGCTGGTTTGGAAGTACTAGAATGTGCTGCCATGGCCAAAGTAACATAATTAAGTAGGTGAGTCACAGTTCACAAGGAACCTTAATAGATCCATTGGTTTTTTTGATAAATAACAGTTATTCACCTTAAAGGTTGGATGTGTATGAAGTACATCATATAACAACCCTATCTCTTTGCTCTGAGGACTTAAGGGAAGCTGGACTGTAGATACCATTCTGATAGATTCATAATGGAAAAAGTTTCACGGGTAAGCAAAAAGAATATATACAGTCATATTTACAACATTGCAATCTAATCCATTGTTAGTATTGCAGGTTAGATATGAGGCTAGTTCAGATTCTCACTCCTGATAGTCCTCCATATCTCTCAGGTTGTAAATGTATTGAATTTACTAGCTAATCTAGTACACACAGAGGCTTTATGCATCTTTGCTTCTCCTGTAGAATGGAAACCCTTTACACTTTTCTAAAATGTACTAAGCAGCCAGGTTTTATATTGTGGATGTTAACATTAGGTTTTGTAGTCAGTCACAATACCAGGGAAGAGACTTGTATGCTTCAGATAATGATTTAGTAAAAAAAAAAGTTGTCAATGAATAATGCAATCCTAAATTGGGATATGAAATCAGCTAAAAATAGAGTACAATTTGATCAATTATCCTCTCTCAGCTCAACATATGTCGTAGGATTGTTTTTGGAGAAAGGATATGAATCTAGCCAACTAAATGTTTTATTTACTTATTTACTTATTTAATTTCTATAGCCACCCATCTCAATGACTGAGGGCATCTTACAATTCAGAATATATCATTTAAATATAAAAACACTTTAAAACAATAAAAATAATTAAAAACAATAAAAATATCCAAATTAAATATACATAGCAGCCAGATATTTGATCAGTTAGCAATATAGGCAGGTAAATGCGCCCTTAACACAGTCACCACCCCAGGCACAGAAACATTTTATTTATTTTATTTATTTATTGACTTTATATTGCCACCTATTCATCCATGGTGACTCATAGCCAGGTTTGATGAAAGGCTAACAGAGTTAGGGCCATTCTAATTTCTGAAGAGAGATTGTTCCATATAGCAGGGGCAACTACAGTAAAAGCTTGCCTTCTAGTGCCTGCCAATTGACATTCTTTGGCTGATGGGATTTGCCCATTCTGCTAGATCTGATTGGATAGTTAGAGACTATTTGAAAAAGGCAATCCCTCAGGTAACCCATCTCAAACCATGTAGGGCTTTAAAGTAACCACCAGCACCTTGAATTGCACCCTGAAACACACTGGTATTATACCTTTTCTTCTTCTTCTTCCTCCTCCTCCTCTTACCTCTCTGAAACATACTATAAGTCAGGGGTATCAAACTCATGTCTTCACGGTGGTGTCAAGTGACGTATCGGGACTTCCCCCACTTTGCTAAATTGGGCATGGGCATGACCAGTGCATGACACATCTGGCCCCCAGGCCAGAAGTTTGATAGCCCTGCTGTAAGTCAAAACATGAAAACATCTTTGCAAATATTCTTCTCATTGCAACGCTTCTCGGAATGATCATGATAACTAAGTTCCTTTGGTGGCTTTGGATAGAATCCTCCATACCATCACAACACTGTAAAGATTCATGTCAATTGGTATTATTTCAGATTTTTTGTGCTTTCCTATTTAGTGGTCTTCAACAGCATTCAATCTTTTTTTTCAAGAACACTTGAAAGGTTATCCAGCCTGATTTGGGTGTTTCCTTTAGTCCCCTGGGTACTATTACTATCTCTACCTAGACATTCTTATTAGGGCTATGCATAATCTTCAGAATAGGTGCTTTGGAACCAATGGTGGGATTCAACTTTTTTTTTTTACTACCGGTTCTGTGGGCATGGCTTGTTGGGCATGGCTTGTTGGGCGTGGCAGGGGAAGGTTACTGCAAAATCCCATCCCCTCCTCATCCCACTAACCTGCTTTCCAGCTCCATTCTCCTGTGCAGGGCAACAAAAGAAGACCCAGCCAGTCAGGAGGCAGAGAATAGATGGAGGCAGGGCCAGTCAAAGGTGGTATTTGCTGGTTCTCCAAACTACTCAAAATTTCCACTACTGGTTCTCCAGAACTGATCAGAACCTGCTGAATACTCCCTCTGTTTGGAACTCATAGAACTATAAATGCAGCTCTTCTTTTAAAAGCATTAAAGCAGTCACATCCTTTCCTAGGCTTGCATTGCTACTGTAGAAGCTGCCCAAACTATCTCTGCATACATGTGCCACACATACACTTGGGAGGAGGGAGAATGAAGCAAAGTAGTTTTGCATGTTGTATGTTGTGAAGCATATTTTGAAATATTTTAACAATTTATGATTCCCTTTTATAAAATGATAGAGGTGTGCTGTCTGTTAGAATACAGGAAAAGGGTCATTTTGATGTAGAACATGTATCCTTATCCCACGAGCCGTATGTTGTCCCTCCTAAGTCAGTGGAGCTTGAATAAATCCATTTATGATGGCTTATTTTATTGGCTTTCTGTGAAAGTTTAGCCAATTCTGCCTATTCGCTCATATGAGAATATTGGATTCTAGAGCTCACCACTTCATTTTAGAACACCAATATAAAAGTTGGGCAGGAAGAAAACCCCTAAGGGGGAAAACCATGAGCTGAAAATCTTATTTAAACTCTTCAGTGATGTCATTATGTCACTGTTCACTCTACAGCCTTTGAACGTTGGAGAGAGAGAGTTTATCTATACTCACAGTTAGGTAATGCAGCTGTGTTTCAGGCACTGGATTCTGAAGGTCAGTACCTGATGAATCTCCTTTGGAAACAAAGCAGGATCAGGCTTGGGTAGGGTTTAGTTGGGAAGGCTCCAGAGAACAAC
Organism: Naja naja; assembly: GCA_009733165.1. NCBI lineage: Eukaryota > Metazoa > Chordata > Lepidosauria > Squamata > Elapidae > Naja > Naja naja. Next base: position 102,973,322 of record CM019149.1, on the reverse strand, counting down.
AGGGGTGTACGCTATTCTGGAGCACCCCCCCCCAAAAAAAACCATCCAGAAGAATTCAGTGGGAATCCATTTCCAAAATTTGATTGGCCAGGAAAAGCAGGCAGAGATATCCAAGAAATCAACAGAAATTTTGTCAAGAATATTTTTATTTTAAATTCAAATGGCAAGGACAAAACTTCTTGGGGAAGGAACAACTTTGCCAATTACCTTTAGGATCCCCCAGATCAAAGGTTAAGTTTGCTGGAACATAAAAATAGATGATCTCCACTTACCTTTTAGTAATAGGCCAAATGCCTGAGCCTGAAATGTTCTTTCTGATGAAGAATGAGATACAAAGATTGGAGTTAAAAGAATTTCAGACACTGAACTATTTCCCATTTAGGACCAATTCATCCCCATACTATCATCTATCTATCTATCTATCTGTCTGTCTGTCTGTCTGTCTGTCTGTCTGTCATCTATCATCTATCTTGCAGGAATGTCTCCTGCCGGCATCACATTCCGATCGCCCTGTACGCTCCCACAGGCAGGGCCTCCTTGGGGTACCGTCAACCAGACATTGTCGGCTGGTGGTGCCCAGGGTAGGGCCTTCTCTGTGGGAGCACCCAACCTGTGGAATCAGCTCCCCTTGGGTCTTCACTTGGCCCCTGATCTCCGCTCCTACTGCCGGGACCTGAAGACCTGGCTATTTCAGCAGGCCGGCCTGGACTGAACCAAGGGAGGGCGGGTTCATTTTAAAGTAATTTTAATTAGTTTTAGTGTATTATTTGGCTTGTATTGTTTAATTATTTTTAAAGTAAATTATTGTATTGTGTTTTTATATTGTGAGCTGCCCTGAGTCCTTAGGGAGAGAGGGCGGCATACAAGTCTAATAAATTATCATTATTATTATTATCTCTATGTCTCTCTCTCTCTTTCTCTCTCTACAGTAGCTATCTGTTACTAACTAGTTAGCGAGCTATCTTAGATAGTCATCCATCTCACAGAAGGTGATGTCCAGGGGTGGGATCTGACCGGTGTAACTACCGGTTCGGTGATTTTACATTTTGCTGCACACTGAATGCGCGTGTATATCATCGTCATCTAGCTGCCTGCACAGCTGAGCAGCGCTGCGCGTGGGTGCGCATCGGTTGAAAAAGCACATTTTTCCTGCTTTTTCAACCACAGCTATGTTGCGCAAAGCAGCTGCGGTTGAAAATGCAGGAAATAAAGGTCAGCTAAGAGCCTGGGCGGGCTGGTGGGCCAAAACAGCAGCAGACATAGAACCGGTTCTATGTATGCTCTCTGTTTGCTGCTTTTCAGAGCAATTGGTTCTACAGAAGTGGACAGAACTGGTAGAATCCTATCACTGGTGATGTCCAAAATATGTAAAACCACATACCAAAAAAATGCACAGATATAAAAATATAAAAATCTAATTAAAAAAATAATACACACACACACACACTTTTACACACACACACACACACACACACACAGAGTATTATATAAAAAGAAGAGAGGCAAAGAGAGGATAAAAATACTTAGCAGTGGAGCCCTTTAAGCATGTCTCCATTATGGAAAACATTTTTTTAATTTTCTTTTTAACAGCTTTCCTATAATCAGGTGAAGTGGTGGGTCTTTCCACTCATAATGGAAAAGCTTGCAGTAGTCCTTTACATAACTGTGTCCTGCATCTTTATCAGCCTGGAGGTATGCAATATACTTATATTTTATTGCCACATGATAAATGGTTTATTCCTCTCACACAGATAATAAGACTTGCATCACATTTTTGTTTTTAATTAATTTTCATTGAAGCATTTTTACAGAGTAAAAACAACATAATTTTAAAGAAGAAAAGTGATGAGTAAATAAATGAGAAAGAAAAAAGAAAAGAATGAAAGAAAAAAAGAAGATATAAAGATATAAAGCTTTCAATCTTCTTTACAACAATTATAAATGCATTTATATTTTATCCTGTCTCTCTTTATAGTTATATTGTGGCTCCCTTCTTTCCATATTTTACCTTTTCTAATTGACAAATATATCACAAATTTATTTTTTCCAAGGGTTTCTAGTCATTAGATAATGTAATTGTTGTCTTTCTCCTAATCAAGCAAGTTAATTTCTCCCTCTCTGCAAATTGTGTCATCTTCTGTGGAGTCCTTGGTGCTCAATGAACTTGGTTTTCTGCTGGCAGACATTTCATTACCCAACTAGGTAACATCATTGTTGCATAGAGAGCTACATATACTTCTCCTATTGTGTTGTCTTTACTGTCTTTACCAAGTAATACTGGGGATATTTCTACCTTTACAATGTAATAATCTCATTGAAGTTACCATATGCAAAAATGATCTTCAGGACTCCTTTTCAATTGTCTATCTATTGGTCCTAGAAAAAAAAATCTTGTTTTATATTTCAGTACAAAGAATAATTAAAATTCTTTGTATCACTGTGTGTATTTGAATCCAAAATTTTCTAGCTTTTTACTAGTCCACCAAGCATGATAAAATCACCCTTATGTTTTTCACATCCCCACCAAAAACTTAATAAATTTGAGCTCGGATGAATTTCAAGCAAGGAAATAGCTATGTGAAGAAACATATGATCAGCAGTTTCCTCATTTTTAATCCTAGTATCCCAGATATATAAAACACTCTACTCTGTCAAAACTTCAATAAATGGAACTTTGTTATTCTAACAGGGCAGATAGTTTCTGATCATAGCTAAAAGATGGAAAGTTGTGGCTACTGAAAACTTCTTAGAAAATGCAATAAGACACTGGTAAATAATATATAGGATAAGGATGACTTAGGATTGATAGATTTCTTCAACTCAGCAATATATTTGCTTTAAAAAGAAACAAAGCACAGAAGAAACCAGGATAAAATTTGTTTAGAGAGGTTTCTGAAAATGGGAGTCCAGATTAATTCATGATAGTTTCTCAAGGCCAAGTCTCCTGAAATGAAAATGGGAAATATGTTGACAAAACTGAAGGAAAGAAAGGCAGAACATCCATTTCCACAGCAATCTAGATTAGGGGTGTGCAATTCGCATTGTCATGGCGGCATCACGTGATGTATCAGGACTTTTTCCCTCTTCACTAAACTGGGTGGGGGCGGGGCCAGCATGTGATGCATCCGGCCCGTGGGCCACGAGTTTGACACTCCTGATTTAATGCTTCAGGTGAAATTTAATCCTCAAGTTAAATTACCTTGGAGTGCTACCTTCTGTTAAATCATAGGTTATTGTTATCATGGCTTCTAGAACACTTCATAGTAGCCTGGTTTGAATATTACACTGAGCTATCAATTATAGATTGCAAACTACAATGGCTGGTTCATGCTAAGTCAAGAACAATAAGCAGCATTAGGACATAACATAACCTACATAAGTATCTTGTTTGAAGATTTCCTGATTATGATATGGTTTATGTGATTTTATATAATACAAATTATGAACTCTATTGATTTATTATTAGTTATTGCATTGTTACCATGCCTTTTTATTTATTCAAAGACTCAAGGAGGCATACAATGAAAAAGCAAGAATATATAACCTTGGAATACAAATATATGTTCACTTTCTATTTTTGAGCTGGTTATTTATCAGTATAACGAGAGGACTGATTTAATTTATTTGTATGCTCAAGACTTGGTGATTTGTTTAGAAATTAGACCGAATCATGCTTTTGTTTTTGCTTTTGGGGATCCTGATTTTATTATTTTTTTAAACTTGCTTTGCTTCTGCTTTAAAGCAAAATTTAAAAATATAAAAATATAACCTATAAAGACAAACCAAAGATAACCATAAAATTAGTGTGATTAAAATAAAAACCAGGCATTAAAATGAAATAACACCAATTAATAAATCATTGACAAAACTATGTTTTTTCCCTAAATATGGAAGAGTAGAGCCAAATGCATTTCCAGGTCTTGGGAACCCCAAAGAAAAGTTTTGTATTCCTGATAGCTGAGCTTCTGGGAGCAGTATGTGTGCTATGTTTGTGCGTTTATCTGGGAGGGAAGGAACTATCTTCAAAAGGCTCTCTCCTGCTGATCTAAGTAAATTGGGAGTCTTCCGCTTATAAACTATGCCAACCTTACTATTACATTGTATATATAATTAGAATAGAATAGAATAAACAGAGTTGGAAGGGATCTTGAAGGTTTTCTAGTCCAACCCCAGCTTAGGGAGGAAACACTACACCACTTCAGACAAATATATTATACAATTATAATATACTGTAATTATAATTATATTACTATGATTTTCCCTTGTGTCAGTTATTGATCCAGAATTTATTCTTCTCTCTCTGTCCTTCCCCAAAGAACCCGTGTGACCTTATTCCTTTATGATTGTGAGAAGTGAAGTTGGGATAGCTGCCTGCTCATTTCAAAAGTAGCTGCTGGTAAGCAGACAGCTGGATTAATTTAATGGCATAGATTACTAGACCAGCCAATTTGATGAACCTGATGGGGAAAAAACAGGTCTCATGTCCATCCTGCTTCAAATTTGGGTATACCTGTACCTATGGATCAATAATTAAATCAAGAGTAAGGCCTGTGCATTTCTTGTTGATTGCATTAATTGGGTGCTGCAAATCACCTAGAAACAGTTGTTATTTATTCACATTATGGTGAACGTATATTGGGATCATTGATTGTTGTCATACTTGTTTGCTCCTGAGTTTTTTGAGCCAGATAAAGAATAGCTTTCTTATGATTTTATGATTGGCTCTAATATCAATATTGCCTTGATGTACTTTTAAGGGTTTGAAAATGCATGGCATATACATCTATTTCAGAAATATTTTCTGGAGCAGTTACTAGATGCATTACTCTTAGATACACACACATATTTTATTACCAATCTAACATTGTATTTATGTTATCAACTTAGTATAAAGGCTATCTCCTTTATGTTATTCACTGACAATGAAGCACGGTAGTAATTCTCCAACACCATCAAGTTGCATTGGTATGGAAGTCTGTCTAATGAACCATACCAGGAAACATAACCATGCCTCTGCTTTCAAGAGTAGTAGTGCTGAAGAATACAAAACAACTCTTTAACCTAATTACTACCCAAAAGAATAGGGTAGGTGAGCTGGTTTGGGTGGAGTTTCTCTTTAAGGAATGAAGCTGTATCTCCCAGCCTGCAAGGGCCAAACAATGGCTGACATACTTCTCAATTAAAAGAAAAAAAACTTTAAAGGGTAACATTTCTGTAAATTGCAGAGTCCAAGATGCAGGGCTAAGCTTATAGCCTCTTCTTTAAAGATTGATAGTGAGTCTATTGCTTTAAGCAGAATACTAAGCACTTTTGGGGGGACATGTCTGGTTTAGGAAAGAGAAAGTGAGACATAAACTCTTCCAGAATGCTAAATTTTGCCTGCTCTGCTATAAGAAAGTATTTTTAACCTCCTAATCATTGACTGGTATGGTCTACTTTGATGAGATTGACAGGAGCATACCAATTCAATGAAGTTTCTTCTAAATGCAGATTTGAAAATGATTGAAATCCAGTGTATGGTTAGAATATGGTTTTTTTCCCTTTAAAAATGTATCACAGCATCCTATAAAGAGGTATGGTTAACTGGCAGCATTGGTAGCAATGTTGGGCAGAGGATATCAGTGAAAAAATAATTGAAAGTTGTGCCTGCTTTTTTAGAAATGCTTCCCAAGATAAACAAGCCATCCTATTTAAGCAATGTATTTTTCTTTAACTAAAGGGTCATCCCAACAGATGACAATCTGCAAACCACAGAAATGGCATCACTGCTTAAAACACACACACACACCACCACCACCACCACCACAATGTAAAACTAGAAATTTTCTTGCCTGGTTGCAGCAATGCTTTCTCAGGAGTGAAATGTGAATGACGGTTTCTGTTTTTGCTTTTGGAAGTTGTTGTGGTAGAATTTGAAGCTGAGAGTTTTATTTTTCTTTCTCTTTCCTAGCATAAACCTGTTGTTTTCTCAGATTATGTAGCATCTGTATGGTAATCAAGTCCATCTTAAATCTGCACCATGATGCCACCTATGTTGTAAGGCAGACAATAAAGCTTATGTTAAATTACTTGGAAGGCAATCCCATCACAAGCATTTAATCTTATCTCAAACACTTAATGATCCCTTCTCTCTGTCAGTCAGCAGAGCCTAGCAATCCACTTTACACCTCTGTAGTGGCTCTGCTAAGGGCAGACAATGTCTGTACAAAAATCTTCCCAATCACTTTTGTATCAGGACAAGGTTTCAAGCACAGGACCTCCTGCATCTGATTATTATTAATAGGGGACTACATAAACAAATGTAAGAATACTGATGATAGAAACAGCCAAACATAGTGCTTAACTCTCTCTTTCACAGAGGGTTAGAACAACTCTCAGGCCTTCTGTCATAGGCTGGTGATATGATTACAGTGAGAAACATTGTGCCAAATGGGTTCTAACTATTATAACACACATAGAGACACACAGATACACAGACAGACAGAGAGACAGACAGACAGAAAGAGATACAATGCAGTAGCATAACATGAGAGGCATGTGTCCAATCATATTTGTGTCATTCAATCCTGTTGGTGGCAACATTCCATAGGATTTTGTCAATGAAAAAGACCTCAGAATACTTTTTGCCAAGTAAGATTAGTCCAAAGTGTGTCTCAAAGAGCATCTAATAGTGGCACTTGTGCTGGCTTCATCAATGAAGCACCTTGGCACAGCCACTACTGAGACTGGGCTTACTGGACCAGAGGTGGTATTTAGCAGGTTCTGGCCAGTTCTGGAGAACCAGTAATGGAAATTTTGAGTAGTTCGAAGAACTGGCAAATACCACCTCTGACTGGAGATTTTACAGTATCCTTTCCCTGCCACGCCCACCAAGCCACACCCAAAGAACCGGTAGTAAAAAAATTGAATCCCACTACTGTACTGGACCTATTGTTATAATGCTGGATGAATATGGAGCCTCATGGAGTCTGTTCAGAATGTGCATGTTCTTCAGGGTGAAGAAGCAGAGCCGAGTGGCAAAAAAGTTGGTGTCTGCAATCACAATCTCCTGATCAGAACTGGAGTAGTGATTGGAGTAGGGCAACCTGTCACATCCACTTAGTATTGGCAGGGATTAAGCCTGAGTCTGCTTGTCTCCATCCAGACTTGTATAGCATCCAGACACTGGTCAGGACGTGGACAATGTCACCTCAGCAACCTGAGATTGTGATATACTATATCTATATATGATGACATTAAATACTAAACCAACACATTACCATAATCGGGAGCTTAATGTAATTGTTAAACCAAATGGGTTAATGCACCAAGTCCTGATATGCTCCTCATGTGAGGGACTATGGACATGACATGACATTATTATGAATCATGGTGGTGCAGTGTTTAGAATGCAGCATTGCAGGCAAATTCTGCTGACTGCTGACTGCCAGCAGTTTGGCAGTTCGATTCTCACTAACTCAAAGTTGACTCAGCCTTCCAAGATTGGTAAAATGCTGGGGACAATATGCTGACTCTGTAAACCACTAAGAGAGGGCTGTAAAGCACTATGAAGCAGTATATATGTCTAAGTGCTATTGCTATTATCTCAACACCATTGACGTATGCTATGACGTTTCTGCAAAGACTAGGGTACATAACCATTTTAAACAATCAAAAACCATGAAAGAGTGCTGATTGCTGCTATTTGGATAAAGAACCAGAACACTTACAGACACAGGACAGAATGTGACTCTTATTCTACTCTTATACAGGGCATTTCTATTGGGGAAACTTCTCCAGTTATTATCATTTGGTAAATGGAGACTTCTGATTCTGCCAAGGAAATGGAATTCTGCAGATCCCATCAAGAGTAGAAGATGATATTGTAATGGAATAAAGCTGGAATTACAGTACTTGGCTTTTTGTCCTGGACATGGCCCCAAACTAGCTGTGGTTCTGAAAAAGAATTAAAGTCACACTAAATTCTTATTGTGGCCTAGGAGAAATACTGGATAATCTTGAGTAATAATCTTTGCCTCCAAAGGCTGTGGATGTTCCAGCTCAACAGTTTTTAAGGAGAGATTGGATAGCCACTTGTCTGAAATAGTAGGTTGGACCCCTGTTCAAGAAGATCTCCCAGGTCCCTTTGAACTTCATTATTCTGAATATTTTTTTCTGACTTCTTCCCATATCAACACAACCTGGAACCAACTAAAGAGGAAGGAGGAAAATCACCATAATATCATTTCTCCCACTTCCAAATCCTGCTATCAATCCAGAAGGATACAGTTGTTAACAGTATTGAAAGCTGCTGAGAGATCAAGGGGCACAAAAAGATGGATGGACTACCCTGATCCTGGATCTGCCAAAAGTCTTCAACAAATGCAGCCAATACTGTACTGTGTTGTGGTCTGAAGCTCAAATGAAATATATCCAGATAATTCATTTCCTCAGAAGCCTTTGGAACTCTTGACCAACAATCTTCTAAATAATGTTCCAAACTGTGAAAATTGAAGTGCTGGTTTTAATCTTTAAAGTTCTCTTATAGCTTGGCCACATCCGGAGTTGGACTTGTTGATTTGATTGTTCTGAGAGAGACAACTGGTTATTCTCTATTTTTGGGAGGTCATGGGTGGAATTGGGTTCCAGAACAGGGCTGGCCTGTTGGAATGGCCTCCTATTTGAGGCTCATTTACCTCAGACTTGATTTGCTTTCCAAAAAAGTAGGAAATAGAACACTTTGGAATGATATTTGGGGTACAATGTTGTTTGATTGTGATTAATGGATTTTAGCATGTTAGATTCTGTATAATTAAATATTTTCTTGTTATTGTTATGGTAAACTGCTGAGAGAGTGTTGTTTAGACTGTGGCAAGATAGAAATTTGACAGACACACAAACTGATGATAGAGAAGTTTTCTTTTTGCTGATTTGTAGCCATAAAAATATGTAGAAGCAGTCATCTGCCTGACAGCATTATCTTAGTGCATTGTTTTGGGTTTGAACTCATTTTGTTAAACTGCATTCAGATGAACAGCCAGACTGTCAGTTTAATTGGATCTTTTCTTTTTTTCAACTTTATTTCCAATGCTAGGATTGAAAACCACAATTTTTATGACTCTCCTTTATGGAGCTGTCTGCCATCATGGTGTGTGCAGATGGTGATACATGGTTCTCTCATTGTTAATATTGATCTTTCCTTCTCTTCTTAAGTGATTTGTTGAAATTATACAGAGAATGAAAAATATTTGCACAGGATGTTTCCTTGCTTTTTCTAGATGAACATAAAATTAAAGGAATGCTGTGTTATGGGGCAGGAGGCATTATGCATAGGAGATTGTTTTTATGTTGAGCAAGAAATAGTACATATTGCATTACTAACAGTTTGAAAGAAAGCACAATGGTATAAAAGCTAGGGTTTCTATAATATAGGAAAAATGATTCAAATGTATCTAAATAAGCCATGTAAATCATGGAAGAGTTGGTACACTTCGATGTACAGTGACTTACTTATACATTATTTTCATAGAGCAACATGTTTGTCATATTTATATTCAATAATATTTCTGCCTTAATGATATACAGTATAATGGCTTGATTTGCTAGATATATTTTTATCCTTAATGCAGTAGTTTTACAGACTTAAGAAATGCTTTTTAAAATCAGAAATGTATCCTAAATTGTAGCTAACAAGGTAGTTGGACTTTTCTAATGAATGAAATCTGATGGTTTTTTTTAGTATGGATGCCATTTTGCCAAACAAGTTTCAAGATCTTACATTGATAAAAACATATTTATTTTGAAATGTGGAGCCCTTGGTGGTCTTTGAGCTCCTTTTGTTTTTCTTGCAGACATTTGTGTTACTTGACTAGCTGTCAGGAGCAAAGAATCAGGAGCAAAGAATCATTCATAAGGTTGCAGCATAGAAGATTTATTCCAGCTTATACACAAGAATCAGGTCAATTAAAGCTAAATTGATTCCAGATAAGGGTCAACAGAATTCAGGAGGGGTTGGACTTGGAGTGCTTGTGGGAATGCAATGACTGTAACCTGATGATGTACTTAACTCCACCACCCCTAGCTGTGCCTGCTCTTCTACTGTAGCTAACATCTTTAGTGTTAGAAGGGAATAGGGTGTGCTCCCTGTTTATAAAATAATAGCTAGGCCAGTCAGAGTTTGTGGGTTTTTTCTCTCCTTGGTAGCTCTTTGATTGGGTTGTTGTTTACTGTTGATTGTCTGATGTTAATCCTGGTGTAAATTCTTGCTTACCTAAGAGCTGAGTGCTAGTAAAGAATGTTCTGGTCTTTTTAGCTTCCTTCTTAACCTTTTTATTCTGTTCTGAATGGTGTGTAAATGATGTTTATGTGCCTGTTGATTGCTGAGTTGTCTGAGTTTCCTGAGGCTTCCAGGAATTCTTTAGAATTTTTGGATTTAGCTTGGTCTACAATACTCACAGTTTCCCAGCTAAGGGTAAGTCTGTTCATGTACTGTAAAATTAAGGAGATTTCATCAAGGTTTTTTTTCTTCTTCTTCTTTGGCTCCTGGATATTTTTGTTTACTTAAGACATTTTGGAGGATTTTAATTAATTTGAATATACATCCTTTGCAGGGGTGGGATTCGAATTTTTAAACAACCGGTTCTGTGGGCATGGCTTAGTTGGTAGGCATGGCTTGGTGGTCATGTTATTGGCTGGATGTGGCCAACTCAATATCACTCACATCGAGGCACGCATCTCCTCGCCTGGCCTCTCATGACTGTGGGGATGCTGCAACAGTTGTAAATGTGAAAAATAGTCATAAGTCACTTTTTTCAGTGCCATTGTAGCTTTGAATGGTCACTCCACACAAACAAAGTACCAGCAAGGGAGGGGAAAAAAACTCCAGAGATGTTCCTGAGACAGGAAGTCTAGTCCTGCCAAGAATGTAATAAGGGTTAACGGAGAGGCAGTTTCTGTAAGCAACACCAGAATGTTTCCTTCCTGCCTTCCTTACAGGATTAGGCCAGTAATTTCTTCTCACAACCGGTTCTCCGAACTGCTTAGAATGTTAACAACTGTTCTAGCGAATAGGTGCCAGTTGGTAGAATCCCAAACCTGATCCTTTGCCTTATTTCTCCACCTGCAATTCTGAGTAATGGCTAGGAGGATCAAATTGTAGATCATGCTCCATATACTTCAAAATATTAAACAAGGTTTTCCTGCTTGAGCAGCGGGTTGGACTAGAACACTTCTAAGGTCCTTTCCAACTCTGTCATTCTGTTAATAGGATGGGTTTCTACAAGAATGTGTGCAGAATATAATACTGGTCCACTATAATAAACACATTTTAAAAACCCTTGTAATGGTAAAAGATGAAGGATATTTTTGGGTTGACCAAATGTCCTAATTTGGACTAAGCCCATTACTTATGCACTTTAAGACAAAAGGATCCAGCAAATAACTTTAGAAATGTATGATACTGACTGGAGAGAAACCAAATCCTCTGAAAATAAACTCATAAAATTGCTTGGGAAAGGGTATCTTCACAACTTTTTTTTGGTCTTAGAATTGTTGTTTGTTTTGGATTTATAAACATCTCAGGACTAGTATTCCTGTATCTCCCAGTTGTCTATTTTGGTTTTGTGAAGGTTGTCCAATTTACAGGAGAAAGATATATGTTTTCGGCCTGAAGACAGATCTAATTTTCCCAAGTTTCCATGTGAACAAAAAAAAACTGCATAATTATTCTGCACATTTTAAAATAGATGTTTTGTCTCATGAATGCAGGCCATGAGGGGAATAGAAAAGGGAAATCAGTTGGCTGACATAGTAATTTACTAGACTCCTATATTTAGTTCTCTAAACTTAGTTGACTGCAATGTGCTTTTATGAAGATGCTTTTGAAGATGCTGGGACAAGTGGTGCAAAATGCAACAGTTGGTGTGAATGAGACTCTCTTTACCCATGTAATATTTATACTGGGGCACTATATGAGTTTTTGGATAGGTTCCTGGCAGGGGTGGGATTCAAATTTTTAACAACCGGTTCTGTGGGCATGGCTTAGGTGGTGGGTGTGGCTTGGTGGTCATGTGATTGGGTCGACATGGCTTGATGGTTATGTTATTGGCTGGGTGTGGCCAACTCAATATCACTCACATCGAGGCACTCATCTCCTCGCCTGGCTTCTCATGACTGTGGGGATGCTGCAACAGTCATAAGTGTGAAAAATGGTCATAAGTCACTTTTTCAGTGCCATTGTAACTTTGAATGGTCACTCCACACAAGCAAAGTACCAGCAAAGGAGGGGAAAAAAAACTCCAGAGACGTTCCAGAGACAGGAAGTCTAGTCCTGCCAAGAATGTAATAAGGGTTAATGGAGAGGCAGTTTCTGTAAGCAACACCAGAATGTTTCCTTCCTGCCTTCCTTACAGGATTAGGCCAGTAATTTCTTCTAAGAACCAGTTCTCTGAACTGCTTAGAATGTTAACAACCGGTTCTAGAGAATAGGTGCGAACTGGTAGAATCCTACCCCTGGTTCATATTTATGAGGGTTGCAGTGTCCTGGGATCATGTGATCACCTTTTGTGACCTTCTGACAAGTAAAGTCAATGGGGAAGCCAGATGTACTTAACCGTGTTACTAACAACTGCAGTGATTCGGAGCTGTGGCAAAGGTTGCAAAATGGGGCAAAATTAATTCAATTAATTGAATTAATTAATTCAATGTCTCATTTGGCAACAGAAAAGTTGGACTCAATTGTGGTCGTAAGTCAAGGATTAGGTGTACTATTTAAATCTGGGGGTAAATGAGCATAGTAAACAAACAAATTATGTACATCTTGTGAAAATATGGGATGACGCTGAGGATATTTATGTAATAATAAAGCAAATATTGCCAGCAGATAAATCCCTTTATGTGCAGACTTCAGTGAACAGTATGAAGGTGATATGTTCTGTCCTGCATTTTCTTTTTGGCAATTTTATTCAACTTAGGAGTGTCTATATTTTGGATGAAAACAAGTTGATGTATCCTATACTAAGGCAAATCAGACAGCTAAAGATCAATTCCCTGGTGTTGAAGTTAGAGAAAGGACTACCCAGCACTAAGGGATCCTAATGTTCAGCATAATTTGGCTTTTCTTACATATATAAGCTGCTGCTGAAATTTCCTGCATCCAATAGCTTGACCTATTTATGGATTTCCAGATAAAGCTGTTTGTACTGCTCTGAAGTTAAAAAGTCTTTTTTTTTCTATTTATCTTTTACAATATCCCTGACAGGATGATAGAGACGTTCCATGATGACTTCTTTATTATCTGGAGTTTGTTGTCCTTTGGAAGGCTTTATAGATGGCTGCTTGAATACATCCAGGGAATGAAAATGCACTCTGAAAAATATTTGAAAAATGAAAATATACAGAAAGCAGAAAGGGATAGCTCAATTGTACTAGAAATTAGTTTATTGAAATCCAATTCAATCCAATCCAGTCCAATCCAATCCAACCAATCCTGCTGAAGTGAACTGGATTCTCAGCAGTTTGATTCCCCCACTAGAAAGTAATCAATGTGGGAGCAGTCTGATTTCCTAGTGTGTATGCACTTGTCTGTGTATATGTGTGCTTTCCCCAAATATATCTGCTGCCACAACAGTAATGTTCACGAGCCTTATTGTGATGTACTTTGTAAAGGTGGGGTTCACCAGCAATTTCCTTAGGAATGAATGCTTGGGTGTCCCAAAGGTGCTTTTTCAAGCGGTAACTGGTCTTTCTGGTTTTTCTTTGAAGACCTTTTGCTTCTTATCCAAGAAGCTTCTTCAGATCTCTTCTTTCTTCTTTTGTCTCTTGAAAAAGCACCTTTGGGGCAACCATGACCTGGATGACTGAGAATCTCCATAGACAATGCTTGGGTGAGTTGATTCTGAGTTGATTCTGATTGTAGGAATCGATTATATAAAAGTTCCATTCGGGTTCATTGGTATGTTTAGATAGGATTGATTAGATGCCACATGGAGAATTTTGTCCAATTTGGGATGCTACAATTTAAGAAAGATTCAGCAAAACTGCAACCAGTTGAGAAAACTACAGTGACAACAATGAGGGGAGTAAAAACAGACTCATAAGGAGAGACTGAGGGAACTGGATATATTTAGCTTTGAGAGGAAAAGACTGAATGGGAATATGATAGCACTCTTCAAATATCTGAAAGGATCAAGACCTTTTCATTATCATTTCAAAATGAAAGACATGGAAAAATGTAATAGGAAAGTAATAGGAAAGCAGGTTCCAAGTGAATGTTGTAATATTCATAAGAGCAAAAGCAATTGATGATGGAACTACTTATTCAGAAGTGGATGTCTTCTCTTCACTAGATGGACTCAAGTAGTTCTAAATAAATGTCTGTTGGAAATATTTAATTTGGGTTTGTGTTCTGAATAATGGATTGGACACTATGACATTCTGGAGAGCTGCTGCCAATCAAAATTGCCAGTACTGAACCAAAAACACCAGAAATCCAAATTATCATAACATAATTTCCTATGTCCTATCTGCAAATCAGTTTGATTTAAAATAGTAGCAAGTAGCAGGAGCCTCAAGAGACATTTGACAAGGGTGTTTAATCTTGCTTGTTTCAAATAGAATGTAATGTGAATATCTAGCAAGCCTTGACATTCCTATGATCCCTACTTCACAAATTAATATAGCTTACTTTTTTTGCTTTTGCTTTCTGCAAAGGAGATCAGAGTAATTAAGATGCTTATCTTTTACAAACAAAATAATGGTCCTGAATGCAGTTCTCAATGACTTCTGCTTTGATCACACAATTCCGTCAAATATTTATGTGCCTTTAGAGAGTTATCGTGCTCTCTGATAATCTGTATGCATCACCACACATTATGAAAATTAATTACTGTGTGGGTTTTTTTCTTGATGTATTAGCAGATGGAAGCCTTAACATGCACTATGCAAAAGGGAACCTGGGTGGGATTTATAAGGATTTATCTGTGGAATATGGCTCATCTAACATTACCTTTTCAATCAGTATTAAAGTGATGGATGTAAAATATCCTTTAATAACTTTAATCTATTTTTCTCACCACTAAATTGATATTCTTAAGAGAGAGTACCCTGATCCCATTATTCCAATCCCAGCCAACCTGCTCCAAACTACCAAGGGCCTAGAGTCATTTGGTGGCTTTTCTGACACCTTCCCAAAGTACATTGTGTAGTGATGATGAGGAAAAGGTCAGTATTGGCAAACCTTCCTCTTTTTCTCTGATCCCAATTAAGCACAGACACTAGTATTGTAACAGAATACAAACATGAAAGATTCCATTGACCATACATTGCAGACTTTATGAACAAACCCGCTGTTTCATTCAGTCATCCTGAGATAATATTTCACTGATTGGTTCCACAAGAGTTCTTTTAACATATTAAGAAATTCACATGTAGCTAAATCTAGGAAAAATATCAAAATGCATAGTACAAACCAATTGTTTTTATTCTGTTTCATCTTCTGGTAATAGCACCTCAGAGAGAATTTTCTGAAGTATTTCAAATTAAATGCATACATGCATTAAAATGAACCAAATCATTATTTCTGGACAGTCAAGATCAAAAATTACACACATAAATGCTTGACCCAGCAAATATGGAAATCAAGAAATAGCAAAAAAGTTAACTGTCCCTCCTGCCCCTCCTGCCATTTTTCAAAGCAAAAAACTCAATTGCAGCCAGCTATTATTTTTAATTTTCCAATGATGCTTTGGAGTATTTAGTAGCATTAACTATAATGCTGAATTCTATCATAAATTTGTATTCTGATCTCCCCACCATCATCTATATATCTACTATCTGTCTATGTCATCTATATCATCTACATCTATATCATCTACATAATCTATATCTATCATGCATTCTCTCTCTCTGTAAGTGTGCCTGCCTGCCTGCCTGCCTGCCTGCCTGCCTGCCTGCCTGCCTGCCTGCCTGCCTGCCTGCCTATCTATCTATCTATCTATCTATCTCTCTATCTATCTCTCTCTCTCTCTCTCTCTATGTGTGTGTGAATAGATAGACAGATAGATAGATATATAGATAGATATAGATATAAGAGAGAAACACACAAGGCTTTACTCAGTTTATGCTAGGTCTATGCTCCTCGAAAACTTCACACAAAGTGAATTCACATGAAGCAAAATACTCAACCTAAGAGAAAAAGAGTGTCAAATTTTTATAACCCAAATGCATTGATTAGAATGCTCATAAATATTTAGAGCCTTGTTTTTAAGAGCTATGTCACTATGTCACTTCAGCACTTTTATTCCTGGACTTATGTTTTATGTACAATGAAAGCACTTTCTGCATTTTTTCTATAGCTGGATTTCTTATATGCACGGTTATGGTTCCAGACAAAGGTATAGACTGCATCATGGTGGTGTGAATTTTATTAGTGCTCTTCATTATGTTGCGGATAATATATTTTGCCCACTTAAAAGCTAATACTTGGGCTGAGGATCAGTCAGGGAAGGCCTTTTCCTTTTGTTTAAGAGTGGACAAGAGGTTGATGGGTTTTTTGACCTCATAGTAACAGTAATATCTATTGCAGGTATGGAGAATAACTAGAACAACTGCACAGTACAATGATACATGTACATGGGTGAATAAGTACACAAAGTAATTTTGGTGGGATAGTGTTCAAGTGTTCAATTACGCTGCAACAAGTCTGGCATTATTCCAGATCTTTGGCAAAGGGCCTTGGTGGCTCAGGCTGTTAAATGCCTGCAGTTAAGTTCCAGCTGCCTACAATTACTGTAGGCTCGAATCCCACCAGGCTCAAGCCTTCCATCCTCTCGGGGTAGGTAAACTGAGGACCCAAGATTGTTTATTTATTTATTTATTATTTATTAATTCGACTTATATGCCGCCCCCTCTCCCGAGGGACTCGCGCTCACAACTAAAATAGAATACAACAATAAGTTACTTAAAAATATATTAAATTAAAGCCGAATTAATATTAGTATTATTATTAAAACCCCAAAATTACGTAAACAACCCCAAGGGTCAACACTGCCCAGATTGTAAAACAGCCAGGTTTTTAGCTCGCGGCGGAAGGTGCGGAGATCGGAAGCCAGCCGGAGCTCCAGCAGAAGAAGATTCCATAGAGTGGGGCGCCACAGAATAGGCCCTCCCCCGGTCCCCGCCAAACGACATTGAGTCGCGGAGGGCAGCCAGGAGACCCGCCAGCGACCATACCGGGCGGCTGGTATTTGAGGCTGGGAGAAGTCATTCTCGTAAATATCCTGGACCCATGCCATGTAGGACTTTGAATGTTAAAACCAAAACCTTGAACTCACCCGAGGGCAACCGAAGCCAATGCAAAGCACGAGGAGGGGTGTAACATGGGAGTATCGGGAGGCTCCCATCACAACCCGCGCAGCCGATTCTGCACCAGATGAAGCCTCCGAGTGGTGCACAAGGGCAGTCCTAGATAGAGAGAGCACAGTAGTCCAACCGGGAGACAACGAGCCTGAGTGATCGTGCGCAGGGCATCCCGTCCAGGTATGCAACTGGCGAACCAGCCGGACCTGGGCAAAGGCCCCTGGCCACGGCTCCCACCTGCTCCTCCAACTTGAGCCGTGAATCCAGGAGAACCCCAGGTTCCGTGCCCTGTCCAGGGGGTACTCCTCCCCATGACCAAAGATGGAATCTCCAAACTGGACCGATGTCGGTATGCACAGCCACTCTGTCTTGGCTGGATTGAGACAAGCATGTTCCTGTCCATCCAGATTGCACCGCCCAAACAACGGGACATCACGGAGAGAGCATCACTGATGTGGCCTGGGTGAGTAACCGCGATCATCAGCGCATTGATGATAACTCACCCGAAGCCACGGATGATCTCACCCAGCGGCTTCATATAAATGTGAACTGAACAAGAGGACCGACTCCCCTGAGGTACCCCACAAGTGAGAGACCTCGGCCCACTCCCCGCCCCTGCCACTGTTTATGAACGCCCAGAGAGGTAGGAGGAGAACCACCGTAAAACAGTGCCTCCCACTCCCAACCCCCGAGACGCCGCAACAGGATACCATGGTCGATGGTATCAAAAGCCGAGAGATCTAACAGGACCAGGACAGAGGAAAACCCCTGTCCCAGCCCTAGAGATCATCCATCAGCGCGACCAATGCTGTCTCCGTGCTACCCGGTCGGAAGCCCGATTGGTACGGATCCAGGTAGTCCGCTTCATCCAGGAAAGTGGCAATTGCTGGGCCACCACATCTCTCAACAACCTTCGCAAAACGGGTTGGAGACCGGACGAAAGTTGTTCAACTTGGCTGGGTCAAGGGCAGGCCTCTTCAGGAGGGGCCTCACCACGCTTCTTTCAAGGCGTGCAGGAACAGCCCCTCCCTTAACGAAGCGCTGATAACTGCCCGGAGCAGTCAAGACGCGACCTCCCTGGAAGCATAAACCAACCAGGAAGGGCACGGGTCCATAAACATGTGGTGGAACTCAGCAGCCGATAATCCCGTCCACTTCATCCTCAGAAACAGGATCGAACTCAGTCCAGATAACATTAGCCAGACCACTCCCCTCATCATCAGACCACTGCAAGTCCGAAAAGCAGCCCCTTCCCGATCCGACATTTTGTCCTGCAGATAAAGACCAAATTCTCA